>APFE030079601.1:901-40087 GCA_000404065.3 Pinus taeda | reverse complement strand
CGCCGATCCCGAAACCATATATTTTGTTTTTTGTTTTATTGTTTTATATAGTTATTTTAATAACTATATATTAAAACAAATTTTGTTATATGGTTATTTAATAACCATTTTCCAAAAAAAAATGATTATTGTCTCTTATGGAGGTTTAGGAGACCAATGAAAGAACGTCAAGTTCCAATGGTTGATGGGCTGCCATGTGAGTCTCCCCTGCTTACTGGGATGTCATGTGGCACACTGTGAACCCCCCTTTTTCCTTGTCATGTCAAACTTTGAAGAGCTCTATCTTTTGCATACGAGCTCGGTTTGACGAACTGTTCGTGCCATGGTGATCACGATGACGAGATACTTAACATGAACCTATTTCAAGTATAATCCAAACACTTTGATTTTTGAGGCCTCTTTGTTCTGTGTGTCTCTCTTGAGCCACCTAGATCACAAAGCCTGCTGCAGAACGAAATGCCAGGGTCTAGTGCTAAGGACTCGACTCCCATAGAATCGTCAGATGATGGAATGCTCAAAAGTTAGGAAGTAATGAAATTTTTTGTTGTTTTGTTACAATGATCTATTCTGATAGCATTTACTTTGAAAATACTATGTTTAAACATATAGTAGACATAGTAGCTTATTTAACTTGGATGGACATGCTCAAACTGTTTAAGTTTTGGACAGCATATGATATTGATCGGTGATCAACACAGCTGGTTTCTTTCGGGCAAATTGAGGCTGTTCGACATTTTTTTTTTTTTATCGTGTATATAATTAATAGAAAAGAAAGTATTTTCAACCTTACATAAAAAAAAGTCATTTAAGTAAAGTTGAAATTGCATTTATTATTGTTTATGATAAAATAGAATGATCATTTACTCTAAAGTCAAGCAAAGTTGAAAGTGAATTTCTTGTAGTTTTACATGTAATTTTGTTATTAACTTGCAACTATAATGTATTGCATTTTATAGATAACGACTGACAGAATTGAATTAAACACTCTATGAGTGAAAACCAAAGGTGTTAGACGATTAAAAATTCTTATAGAGGAGAGGAGTTGGAATTGGGATTGTAGTGGACCAAAGCAGATTCATTGCGATAGAAAATAACGATTGGGTTTTAAAAATTGCAAATATTATAATATCTAGATTTATTATTATTATATATTTGTAAATAATAATATATTAAAAAAAAAATAGATTTAAAAACAATTAAGTTCAGATGTCCTGGGTGAAATTATTTTTTATTTAAATATTTAAAACTATATATGGTTTGGAAGAAAGAATTTGGGTAGTCATTTTCATTGAAGAGGTTTCATCAATTTTGTTTCCATGTGGACACAAAAATATTCAATCTCAATGACCTCCTAATCGAATCATGCCATAAAATAGACATTTAGATTTCCATTTTCAAATATGAGAACTAAATGTATTTTAATGTTTTAATTATTTAAAGAAAGACAACACATATAGGGAATTTAGACTTTGATTTTTAAATATGAGAATAAATGTATTTTAATGTTTTAATTATTTAAAGAAAATATGGGTTAAAAATACGAAGTGTGAAGCATTTAATGTAGCATAGAGTCCCAATAAGCATTGGAGATCAATAAATGTAGTGGATTAATGATGGGAATGCTTGTTACAGTTGATCAGGAGGGTAAATACATAAACTTGTGTCCCCCGTAACATGATCAGTTTATTGCCGAGCAGATCAAACTCGCATTCGGCCATCCAATCTCCCTCAACGATAGCTCTTAGGGGTGTCATGGCGGACATTCATGGACTGTGAAGAGAACTGGATTTGTTGCATAATTTCCTCCGAGTTGAAAAATAAACAGCGGACATTTGTCATATTGTTGTCACAACAAATTAAATTAATGAACGACAGTTTTCATAGGAGTAGCCTACCCAGCTAGCAATTTCGTCCGCAAATTTTCACCGGTCGTTAAAAGACTTTGTTTCTGGATGATGGAGAATGGCGATAGGGACTCTAGCTCTCTAAGTTGTGTTTGTTTCCTCCATTTGAGTGATGAGTTGATATGATGTGTGTATAGACAGCCTGGTGGTACCTGCAACAGCTATACGGTTGGAGGTTGAGCTGAGTATATATGTCTTAAAGATGTCAGCTAAGTAATTTATTAAGAAGAGTAAATTATATAGGCGAAAAATTTTGTGAACGTGTTTCGTACTAGCTAATGTGGTTTGTAATTTGCATAAGAATAGAAGAGTGCGTAGTTTAGATTTTGATACATAGACTTCACTATCATGTATTTTGGATTTGTATCTTAGATTTGAATTGATATTGAAATATACAAATAAGTATCACAAAATTAATTAAGCTTATTCTCACTTAGGGAAGTATTACGAGTCTTACATACAGGGCTACTGTAAATACAAATTAGGTTTCTAGCATCTAGTCTACCCAAATTACAAGATCGTTTTGATTGTTGTGTTGCTTCTGGATTTGGCATCACGATGCTTTAGAGTGTTTCACTGCTTTGATTTGGTTAACTAAATGAGGGTTGATTACCTTTGATGTGAAATAACTATATGTTAATGAATTGAGTGAGTGTTTCACTGCTTTAATTTGGTTAAATAAATGAGGGTTGATTACCTTTTGATGTGAAATAATTATATGATAATGAATTGAGTTCAATCCAAGCTCCGCTAAATAATTATATGATAATGAATTGAGTTCAATCCAAGCTCCGCTAGAAATGTTAAAGGGTTTGTGTAAATTTATGAGATTTAGATTTGGGAAAATTTAATATTTGTTTAATTGAGTTATTCTAATAATTTAAAACAATAGTGGGCTCTTTAGGTTAATTTATTTTATTTATTTTATATTATTTTTATTTATTGAAAAATTATTAAATATTTTATATATTTTAAGTTAATAATTATTATTTATATGTCGTTATTTATATATTAAAATCAATTTTAAATATGAATTTGGTTTAAGAAATTTAAAATATAAAAAATTTAGTTAGTATTGAGCAAAAAGGTTTTATATCTTCATATGTTTCATATTCTCACAAATATTTAGGTTGGGAGTTGATGACGAATTTTTATGTTTGACTCTTTTTTGTAAGCTTGGTGGGACCTTTTTCATTCATTTTCTTCAAAAAAGATAGGTTACAGTCAAAATTAAAGTAGTTAGGTGGCCTCAACCTGCCCAGAGGGAAACTAGATCTGTTGGCCACCTAAGTGCATTATAGACCATCTAAAAACATAAAAGTTTAACACTGTCTAGAAAATATATATATGTTTGAGTATCTTTAAACCTTCTACATTCTAAATAACTAAAACCAAATAGCATAATTTGCAAATACTTCATATATCAAAATTAAAAACCAAAATTGATCCAAACAAACTACTAGTGTTGGACATTAGACAAACCAATGCTCTCTGCGTGTTTTGCGACATGGACTAACCATATCTCATGGATTCTTATCTCTAGCGATGTGATCATTGACTAATACCTATAGGTTTTGGTTTAACAACAATCGTGATTCCCAACAAGTGGTATCAGAGCATAGATCATGAGTTCGATACACATTCGGCTCGCGTTGGGGGGATATTGTTGGACATTGGATAAAACAACACTCCCAATGTGTTTCGTGACATGGACTAAACGCCTCTCATGGATCCTTATCTCTGGTGATGTGATCATTGACTAACACCTGGGGGTTTTGGTTTAACGGCAATCGTGATTCCCAATAACTAACCATCAGATGAATCCACTGGAGCACACGAACTAGGTAATTATGTTTGTGGGAGATATGGAATATGTTTCTCAATACGATTGAGGTGGGCATTCTGTTGTCAGATCTGGAATTAAATCATCTGAAATTCCTTATGAATTTATGGGAGTCCATGATCAGACTTGGAAGAATCAACAAGAGGCTTAGCCAAGGCTTTGGCTACTATATTCTTCATTAACCAATAGAGATAGATTGTTTGTTTATATTGGGAGGACCTACCTCTGGAGTGACTCGGGTCTAGCACAAATTCCTGCCATTTTTCCAAAACAATTTTTGCATCTATTGCCTAATGGTTTAACTCAGCTTACCAGCCTGAAATTAACTGACGGAACTACATCGGAGTACTTGTCTGAAATGCTTGAATTGCATCTCAAATGAGTCTCAAGGTGGTTTTGTGGCCTCTACCCCTCGCTTGGTGAGGTTGGGGTTTCCTGCCTCCACGACTTGGCCCCGTCTTTCTACTGTGCCCACAGCCTCCACTAGTCAGGGAGCCTTTGAAAGAGGAGGGGCAAGCCATATAATTACTTAAGCCTGCCCCACGATGATAACAGACCTTGGGACAGGACACTAAAACTTTGAGATTGCAAAGGGTTACAAACTTAAGGTCCTCATACTCACACTATATAAATAAACCTATAAGGATACCACAGCATAAATGCAGATAACAGTGAGTACAAGGGATATATGCCCAACAATTTCCTTGGTAAATGATTTGGGTCTGTTGTAGGATTTCGGAGACAATAAACCAAGGCTTCCCAAGTTGTCTTAGGGCAGGATATAGAAACAAATTAAGAAAAAAAATATCTAGGAAATTCCAATTATTATCAACCAAAAAAAGTAACGAACATTCAAGGAAAGAAACACAATAATCCATGCATGAGATATATTTTGAATGTCAACCAAAAAACCCAAATACATCCACATGTGAGATAGCAAGATTGCAAAATATATAGAAACAATAGTGCAGTATTCAGACAATCCATCATGAAAACCCACTTTTTCCTTCCAGAATTCACAAATGAGCTTCCAACTAACTCCAAGCATCGAATCATAAGCACTTCCCCAGTGATAAAACAAAGAAAACGAGCGCACAAGGGAAGGGATACAAGGGAAACCTAGAAAAGTAACATACTCGCTAATGTAAACCATTGAAGGAAGGAAGTCGCCTGCACCAAGGTGGTGGACCGCTTGGAGCTCCTTCACGTTCAGTCGTCGGCTTGCCGAGAACCCTGTAACCATATCCTCTCTCAGAACAGGAAAATTGTGGATTATTACTGAAGAATTACCTTCATAAAACCCCGACGCAAAGGTGACCCTGCCACCTTCCCCTATGCCATAAATAAGTTGCATGTGCAATGCCACATTTCCATGTGGATCGAGTGTGTGAGGGTTGGAATGAGGTCACCCTCTAACCTTTCCTTTCATCTCATTAATCATGGCATCAATCCCAATGAGGCCTTCCTTCTGGCTCACACTCCGATCGAGGGTTTTATGTTTGACTTTTATTTACATGTTAAATATTATTACTTTTCAGGTGATAAATGGATAGTTTGGTTTTTAATAATGATATTGTTTTTAAATTATTTAATTTAAAATAGATATTGTTTTTTAATTAAAATATTAGAAAATAATTATAATTATTTCTAATAAATAAATATACTTATTTTTAATATAGATGTTAAATATATATGTTTTTCAATTAAAGTTATAAAAGAAAGTTGGGTTGATTAATTTATTTTAATCTTCAATATGCAAACTTTTTATTTGTTTTTATGTAATGAAATAATTTTTTGGACGAACTGACTTTATTCAAGAATTATTTAATTTTAACATTTTTTAATTAAAATTAATGCCATAATTACAAATATAATTTTATATAAAGTTAAACTAATAATTTTATATAAGTTTATATTTATTTGTTTTTAGAAAGCCTTTGAATGCTTTCATTTTTACATCTTAATTTGCACCAGTAACATGTTTTGTTATAAAACGTTAAGATGAGGAATGTGGATTCTTTTTATTTAGTGAGTTGATGCTGAAATCACAAAACCGTGCTTATCGATATGGGAAAATTTTTTATTTTATTATATCAACCATATAAACAGGATACTAATCAAGTGGTGAATCTCTTCATCTCCTTGCCACCTAATGGTATTTTAAGAGTTTTTCCTTTATTTTTCTTTGAATGGAAATAGCTAATATGTAGAGAACTTCTTATTTTTTAGTTTTATAAGAAGTGGATTTCTTAATCTCCTTACCACCTAGTAGTATTATAAGAGTTTCATTATATATAAACAAAACATGACATATGCCTTTAGTTAACATGTTTTAAATCTAATTTTTATGTTTAAGTATCATTTATCACTTTTATCGATAATTTCTTTTGAAATGTATTTATTAATTTTATGCAATTTATCAACAATTATCAATAACATTATTGATGAATATAAGCATTTCAAATATTTCAATAAAGAAGAGTTTAAATCTTGAGTATCTTTTTCTAATAATTTTTTAAAATTTTAAAATATAAATCTTTTTTTTTAAAATTTTCACAAATATTATTTTTATTTATTAATTTTAAATAAAATAAATATTTAAAAGAAAACATATTATTATTATTTAAACTATTCTTAATTATATAAAATTTGAAAAAAAATGCTTTTTAGAATTTTAAGATTTTAAGGTGCTTCAGATTCCTATGCAATTTTCTTTTCTCATTTTCCCTCTTTTCTCAAATTTTTAATTGACTAATTCTTTAAAATAACCGTAGTAAACTTTTTTTTTTTAATACTATAAATAATAAATATTAAGTTTATTTATTATCTTTTTAATGATTCTTTTAAAACTATTTTTCATTATTATTTTACTTCAATGCAATATTGAAGAACCTTCCTTTTCCCAAGATCTTGCTTCAATATGTTCCAAACTTCACCATCTCAAACATCCCATCAAAAAATTTACAGTGAAAATGAGAAGATGACATGTTTGAATCAACAAAACCCTAGTTTGGTGTGCTCTCATACAAAATGTTATGAACTTTGCACCTTAAAAATGATAAGAACCAATAATTATAGTCCACTTTAAGGGAAAATGACGCCATCCTAAGTTGCATATACCCCAATGATGTAGCCTAAGACGCATATACCCACGGTATGCAAATACTATTGCATATCACACTATGTGTATCCCAGGAATTCTAAAAATTCCATCCTTAGAGAAACCTTCCTTAACCCAAGGTTTAATGCTTCTTAATTAAATGCTTAAGGTTCCTTAAATAAATCCACACGGAAACGTTTCATTTAACTATCCAAAGTCTAACTCTAATAAACCTTTGAGCATAACCTTACACAACCCTTCATAAACTTTGGTTAATTCTTAACTTAACCCAAAATACGTTAATCCTGCTTATTTCTAATATAATTCCCATATAATAGAAATATCTCATAAACACACTTAAACCTTACCTTTCTGCCATTCTTCAACCTTTTGCACTATTTCGATGCTCTCCTTAGCGTGTTAAATCTCCGTCGTCGATCTCATTCCTCGATCCAACGGTTATCGTGTCACCCGATCATCAACTAACCTGAACGATCTCTACCATTGATTTGCTCCGCCCAATCCAATGGTTGTCACGCAATCCCGCGTGAAATTAAGCACGACTGATATCAAGTCAAGAGCACGTGATAAAAGTGGTTTTCTCTCTCCATTGTATGCTATGTGTCAGCCACTAAAGCTAATCGAGTAGAATTCAGAAATACCATTTACTACCTTTAAGGCGCGCGAGAAACTGCTTACCCCTTGCGAATACTACTTCACCCTTCTTCTAGCATGTGGGTTTAATCTTCGTCGTTCATCTTCTTCACCTTTTTTCGCACGACTTAATCTTAGTTGTCTATCGCTCACAACCTCATCCATTGATCTGATGGATCCAACGGTTCCTGTGCACTGCTACACTCTTTGTTTCTTCCTATATAATCGTTCATTCAGCTTTCTGCCTGTGTATTTGTTCTCACCTTACGATTTTCACTTGCTCTGATCTTTATCTCCTCTCACGCCTTTAAGCTTCCTTCACCTTCGTTGCAACATTAAAGGCTTTCTCCAAGGTTGTCTGTGCGCAACCGCGTAACACACTTCTATGTTACTCCTCCTCCTCTGATTCTGCACATCTGCAACCTAAGTTACGCATAATTACTCTAGTCGCACACGCAATCTATAATTCAATTAATCATTACACATCATATGAACTCATAATCGAGTAAAATGTTTTAACAAACAAACATTTACACAAGAATTTCTTCCTTGGCCTGATCTTCTATATCAATGGCCTTTCTTTTCCTTGCCCGTAGGCTTAACTGATTGATTGACTGCTGACTCTCTACCTCTACTATACCTTTTATGTTTACATTTATACAAAAGGTTCTGTTTAACCAATTCGGGTCCATATCCTTAATTTGCTGAACTAAATCCTAAATATCCTCTAAGTCCACTTTTAACTCCAGTAATCCCTAAGAATCCTCTCTAGTTCCATGAATTATGATACCACTTTCCAGTCTAAGACTTAGAATTGATTTCCAACTCTCTTGTCATCACCCATCATCACTCATGTTCTCCTACATTCGAGAACATTTACAAATATCCTCGCAATATCTAAGTAATTCCTATTCTAATCACTCAAAACGTTAATAATTACATACATAAGAATCCAACTTCCTTGAAAACACAAGCCCCCTAAGTTAACTAGAACATAATGAAATTGTTGAGTTGTATGCTCCTGCAATAAAAAAGAAAAATTATAATGAATAAAATGTACAATACAAGATTTGATGACCCTAAGACTAGGTCTCTTTTGTGTGTGTGTGTGAAGGAGAGAAGGGGTACAATTATAATAAAATGGGCATGAAAGGTTCTAGATGACATCCTAATATAAATATTAAACTAATAATGAATGTTTATTATGACATTAATATAGGGTCCAAGTTCCATAACAAATTCTCACTATTAGTAACCTCTTTCAGAACTCTTGAGTATATTCTTACACACTTTTTCCTCTACTTTGTCTTAGGTATTGTCAATCCATTAATGTTTGTTATATATGTCCTACTGGATAGAATTGATTTTTTAATGAAATGTAAATTTGTAACAAGAATATGTCATTTTACCTTTCATATGAATATCTTCTTGAACCTTGCTCTCCCACCATATCAATGTTGTGCCTCCAAGTCGAGGAGTGGCTAGTTGAACCTTCCCTTCTTCACCCACAATTTTTTGAACCCTATAATAGACTTCAAAAAGCTTGATCCAATTATCAATCTTCTCTACATCATGTTCATCGTATACATTGGAAAATGGAATTTCACATCTAATTTTAACAAAGTAAAGTTAGAATCGATCTTCTCCAATTGTCCTTTGTGAGATGGAGATGGAGGCATCTATAGCTCCTACTTGGCCGAAACTTACTTCACATAAATGAGGCCAAAGAGGAAACTACTCTAATGTTGGATAAATTGAATATCACTACGAGGACTCTAGACTGACATTGTGGACATACGAAGACATTCTAAGACTCCCATTGGACCCTATATTCTCTCCTAACAACAACAGGGAGTCAATTCTTATGGATGCTTTAAACTCCTCCAAACCTAAATGGCAAGTTTTGATTAGCTAATATTTCTCGAGATTTCGTTGTCAGATTTCATTTTATCAATTACATATTAAACCTTAATATTTACTCCATCAATATGATTTTTTTTTATTCAACAATAATATACACTATATTTAAATATTAAAACAATTGTGATTTTATTATTATTCTAATTCAAATGTGATAAACCAAAATAAATTAAAACTTATTATAATATTTATTTTTTAAAACCTAAGTAAAATTATTTTTATAAAAGATACAAATAAAACCTCTTATATCCTTAAATCTCCTTAACTCACTTATCAAAATAAAATAAATATAAATAAATATATATATATAATTCCCTACATATTCATAACTCCAATAAATTTAAACTATAAAATGAGAATCATAGGGAATGAAAAGCTGAGAATTCATTTTATTAGGGCATATTCATAGTTCCAATAAACTTTAACTATAAATGGGAATAATATGGAAGGAGTTCATTTTATTATGGCATCCCCATGAGTTCAAAATTAATTTTGCGACACATAAAAGAAAAGAAAAAATAAACATGTTAGCGCAGGTGAGAAAGAATAAATAAATAAATATAAACTAAAAAATTATTAAAAAGATTAAAATGTGAGTGTAAGTCTCGTATCTCTTAACAAAATGATTGGCTTCCCACTATATATAATATTAGTAATCTTTGCAAGAGCTAAAATCCAATGTTTATTAGACAACCCATTTCCCTCTCACTATTTGGTAAAAGGTTGAGTAGTGGAATGTTAGAAAAGATAAATTTGGATATAAATGATTATGGAAAGTGAATTAATGAATTGTGTAATTGTTAAGTATGATAAATTTTAATAATTAACTTAGATATTGATTATTATGGTAAGTTAGATATTAATAATTAAAATAGAAGAAAAATATTAATAATAAAATAAAAGAAATTTAATAATATATTTATATTTTGATAAATATGTTGGAATTAAAAAAAAATCTTTTCCATGTGTGTTATAGTAATAAAATATAAATTGTTAATAAACATCAAAATTGAAAATCTTTGAAAAAATGAAAAAGTATGTTAAAAAAAAAAAGGCAAATTAAGGATCTTCCAAAAAGAGTTTCTTAGATAAAGCTACTAAGTATTTTTAAATTTAATGATTTATTTTTATAAAAATATTTAGATTCATTATCAACTAGTGAGAATTATTGTTTCCTTGATGATGTGCAAATCCATTATCAAGTTAATAAAATACTATAACAATTGAGCATATAAACATTAAATTGAATGAAAATAAAAATAATAATAATAATAAATAAGCTTAATATCCAAAACATTAAATCATTCAATCAATATTAAAATGTTAAGAATAAATCTACACAACTTAATATTGAGAACATTACACAACAATCTCATGAAAAGCAATGTCAAATTGAAATCAATATCATAAAAACTTTTTTTTTTAACTGTAACAGCTATAGATTTTATTTATTTGAAAAGATCTTGGGTCTTTGCCGGAGCGGCCCCTATTACATTGCAGAGTTCTAACTGTTGTTGATTATGATCTACTTGATTTTCAGGGCATTTAAACAAAGCTTTCATTGTTTACAATTAGCAGTCCTTTCATAAGAGAGTTGCCTTTGTTTGCCATCTGATCAGCTCCACTATTTGAATTTCTAAGGATATGATAAAACTTACACGTGTCGAAGTCTAGGAGAACCCTCTTCAATCTGTCCAGTATTTTGTTGAGGCTGGCATTGCTAAACAGTGTTCCCAAATTTAGCTTTTTTATTATTATCTCTAAATCTCCAAAAACTTGAAGGTCTTTGGCGCCTCTGTCTCTTGCAATAAGGCAAGCTTTGAGAAACCTGAGTATCTCTGCTTGATTGTTGGATTTCTGGCCTAGACCCCAGCTAAAACAGTGTTTTGAAACCCCTTTCGGAGAGTAGATGACCCCCCCAGCACCAGCAGCACTGGGATTTCCTTTAGACGCTCCGTCAAAGAAAATTGTGAGTAAGTTTTGAGTCCGCCACCAAGATTGAAAAGTGTCGTCATCGTCTCTTATGTGTCAATCCTGATTGACCCTTTGAGGGGAGAGGAGATGCTTATGTGGATAAGGCTCTAGCTGGCCTAGCCACCTTTTTTCTTCGGACAATAATAAAGGGTTGTCTTTGAAGTATTGTTTTTGGGCTGCTTCCAGGAGAAAGGATTTAGCTTTTACAGCTACTTGCAACGGTGAGTGCCTCATCTCTCTGAAGATCAGCTGATTGCGGGCCAGCCAAAGCTACCAACAAACATATTTGGGGAGAGCTATCCAAATTTTGCGCCAGAATGATTTGGGAGGAATGCGTTGGGGATAGCATAGGCTCCATGAGGCAAAGAGATCTGAAACAGAGATTTGGGAGGGCAATGCAATCTTAAATTCCTGTAAAATGATTCCCCAAACCGCTTTAGCAAAGTTGCACTCCAAGAAAAGGTGTTGGGTTGCCTCGAGATTGTTGTTGCATAACACACATCTATGCGGCCCTGCTATGTTCCTTTTTTCCAGGTTGTCACTAGTTAAGAGTTTATTGTGGACCAGAGTCCAGAAGAAGAAATTCACTTTTGGTAAGGCTAGGGAATCCTAGACATTCTTCCAGAAGGTCAGAGTTTTTCTGTTGTTTCTTGAAGCCTACAATGCTCTGTAACCTGTAGCTATGGTGTAGACTCCAGACTGGCCCCAACCCCAACTATCTTTCATGGATCTGTTGACAGGGGTTGCTTCCTCCAGGAGATCTTCAAGCAGGGTTTGTTGAAGGGAAAACCGGATAGGGACTCCATGAAAATCCCATCCTGCCCAATCTCCACGCTGGTCCCATTTTGAAAGATCATATATGGTGTTGACTCCTGCTTACTTCAGCCAGACCCTGAGATCAGTTATTTCCTCATTATTGTTCAGTGGTTCTTTCCCCATAATGTTGTCAAGCCACAGATGGGTGCGTTTGTCGTTGCCAGGAATCCTGTATACTTGTTTGTTGAAGAAATTGCTGCTTCTGCAACATAATTTCCACACCTGCATGTTGTTTATTGTATTAGCGTTTTGTAGATTGCTGAGGGATTTGTTGAGTCCATACTTTGTACGAAGTGTGACGCTAACCGGATGAGAGGGCTCGTGGATCAGCTTCCACAAAATCTTTCCTCCAAACGCTAGATTAACGAGAGCAGGGTCTCTAATTTGCAGCCCACCTTCTGCCATTGTTTTTTTCACCACTTCCCAGCTTACCAGATGAGTTTTGTTTTCATTGCCCTTACCTCCCTGCCATAAGAAGTCTCTGAGCAGTTTGGAGATCTGCTCTGTCACATTTCTTGGTGCTAAGAGAAACGTTGCCTGGAAAATTGGTAGCGCCGGCAGAACAGATTTGATTAAAATTACTTTGCCTCCCTTCATCGGCCAATAGCCTCCCCACGCTGCGATTTTTGTTTTAATTTTCAAGATTATTTCGTTCCAAAGCGATATTTTATTGGATCTAGATACGATAGGAAAGCCCATGTACTTGAATATGTCCCATGTTGCTTGGCCTTTGAATCCGAGGAGAGCGGTTATGCCATTAAGTTCCCTCTGGTCTATATTCTAGCTATAGGCTTCGCTTTTGCTCTCGTTGATTAATGCCCTAGAGGCTCTGCAATAACTTCTGAGAACAGTGTCAATGGCTTTGGCTATTCTGATGGAGGCTCCGCCAAGGAGAAGGGAATCGTCAACAAATAGAGCATGGTTCAGGGCATCTGCTCCATGGGAAGGTTTGAGACCCGGAATGTTGCCATTAAGTCTTTCAGCAGTGAGTTTACAACTTAGGGAGTCTGCCATTATGATGTACAGGAATGGGGAGAGAGGGCATCCCTGCCTGATACCTCTCTGAGCTTGGAAGAAATTTGTGGGGCGACCATTGACTAAAGGGGCAAAACCACGGTTTGTCAATGCATGCTTTAATAAGATTAACAAATTTGGTCGAGAATCCAAAGGAGAGAAGTACTTTGCTAAGGAAAGAGTGATCTACTCTATCAAAGGCGTTTGCCATATCTAATTTAATCAACATACCTTTTTCATGCCATTGCTCGCTTGAGTGTATAGTCTCCTGAACTTGGATTACATTATCCAGAATATGCTTGCCTTCCACGAACCCACCTTGAGGAGAGGAGATCAGCATTTTTAATAAAGGCTTGATCCAGTTTGCTAACAGTTTGGCCAGAATTTTATATGAGGCGTTACACAACGAAATGGGCCTGAATCTTGCAAATGACTCAGGGTTGGTGTCTTTGGGGATTAAAGCGAGGTAAGTGGAGTTGGTTGCTCCACCTATCTTGGCTTTTTCATAAACCAACCTATCATTTTGAGGAGATTAGCCTTGATAAGGTGCCAACAAGCTTTGTAGAAATGGATTGTAAATCCATTAGGCCCGGGGGCCTTGTCTGCGTCCATGGACCAGATGACGTTTATGATTTCCTCCTCAGTGAATGGTCTACAGAGAGTTGTGTTATCTTCATGACTGATGAGAGAATGGATATTAGCGAGGAAGTCCGATGCTTCCTCATTGTTGCTTTGAGTTCCTTCTCTGAACAGTTTCCTGTAGTGGGTTTCGGCGGTAGCTTTGACTTTATTAAACCCTTTGCAGACATTGTCCTCAGCTGTTTTGATTTCTGCTATATGGTTCCTGGACAATCTCGCTCTATATTGTCGGTGGAAGAAGGAGGTGTTCCAATCTCCAGCCTTCAGCCACAAACTTCTGGATTTAAGTCTCCATTATTCTTCTTCCTTTCTAAAAGCTTGGTAAGTGATTCGTTGGGCTTTTATTTCCTTTTCCAGCATCTCTATTGTGATATCTTTGCTTTCCATCTCTATTTGCAGAGTCTGCAATGCATGGACTATCTCCTTTCTTTGATCGATAGGAGAAGGGGCTGGTCTCTTTATCCATTGCTTCAAGGCCTGTTTTGTGGCTTTCAACTTTTGCTCCCATACATAGCTTGGGGATCCCATGAAAGTTTCGGTCCATGCTTCCTTCACTGTCTTTAGAAAACCTTCCCTCTCGATCCAAAGGGGGCTGAACCGAAACGGAATAGGACCCAGGTCTTCTTCATCTTCCAGGAGGAGCTAAATAGGCTTATGATCAGAGGTAATTTTAGGCAGAATTTTTGTGATGATTATCTTTTTATTCATCATTATGGAGCTTTAGCATCAGGAAATGGTCTAGACGTACTGAAATGTAATCTACACCAACTCTGTTATTGGACCATGTATAAATGCCGCAAACAATACCATAAAAACTTTGATCAAATGAAAAAAATATCAATAAATGATATTCAACATGTGACATGATCATATGATATCTTTAATTGATTATATAATCAATTCTAGTTTACTTTAAAAATACGTCGAACATAACTTCCACTAAAAGAATATTGGAAATAATATTCTTCCTAATTAAATCGTTTACATTGATTAAAAATCTAGTCCATGAAATTCAGCATGAACATTAAAGACATAGATCTCTTCAGATGAACATTAAAGACATAGATCTCTTCGATATCTGAGAATCATAATAAAAACAACAAACAAAATAATTATTGCATAAACAAATACTTATATGTTTTACATAAAAATAAAAAATAAAAATATTAAAGACGAAAGCATATAAGTAAGCTTGTCTACACAATGGAAAAAGGTTCTTCAATATTGCATTGAAGTGAAAAAATAATGAAAAGTAATTTTAAAAGAATCATTAAAACTCTAATAAATAAATATTGTATTTTATAGTTATAGTTATTAAAAAAGACAATACTGCAGCTACCTTAAAGAATTAGTCAATAAAGATGAGAAACAAGAAAAGAAAGGCCAAATAAAATTTTAAATTCTAAAAAGATAATTGCTTCTTTAGATTAGATGCTTGGAATTATTATTTGTTTTCCATAGTTTAACAATGTGTTTTATTTTTTGAAAATTAGCTCTGCGGATCCTAGCTCTTGGTGGCTAGGGTTTCCCTAGCCACAGCATTAGCTAGCTTAGGTTTGATATGTAGAAGACTGTAGCACTCTGATCTTTGACTCCATTTCGTGATTTGGCCGCCAAATATTAGTTTTGGTTAAAAGAGATCTCAGATCTTATCTTGCATATCAATATTCTTGTGCTCATTATGGAGGAAGTGGTTGCATTTAGAGCCCTATTGTAGGCATAAAAACTGCAGGGGCATTCTTCTGCCCACCAAAAAATTGTGAAGAAATTAGTTGAGATTCTGGATGTGGAACTCTTTCCGTTAAATCCATGCAAGAGAGCCTTAGCCCTCTCAGAAAAAGCATTGGTTGGAAATTTTATGGTCTTATGGTTGAATCTAAAAGTCATTGAATCCTGGATCACGGAACAATGGACACCCAAGCTTCAAGGTCAAGTAACTTTCTTTGCAATAGGCAGGGGTTTCTATGTTTTTCTATTCGTGAACAAACTTGAAAGAGATTTGGTTTTCATATCATGGTCGTATTTTATGGGGACTAAAGGCCTCTTTATCTCCCCATGGACTTTGGATTTCAATCCAAATTTTGAAATTACTTATGTGTCGGTGTGGATTTGGTTGCCTCACCTCCCTCTCCATCTCTGGGGACTTGATGCACTAAAAGAGATTGGAAATAAGTTGGGTTTCTATCTGGACAAAGCATAACCAAAAGGAGGCCAATTTTCTTGTGCTTGCATTTGTGTAGAAGTAATTCTCTCTGAAGGTTTACCAGAGGCCTTAATAATAAATTTAGGGGAATGGAGCCATATTCAGTGATTGGACTATGAGCAAATTCCCTTCAAATGAATCATCTATCATTCTCATGGGCACTTTAACAAAAACTACCCTCAACAACAAAAGGGTGAGCAATCCAATGCCCTCGTCTCTAAAGAAGGACGAACCCATTCCCTCATATCTAATGAGGGCAATTTTTAACCAGTTCAAAAGCGAAGGAAGAATCAATGGAACAAGATTGCAGCTCCAAAGAAATTTATTGAAGAAGTTCTTTAACCTTCCCTCGGCAAAAATTATTTTGAGTCTCTTCAAGATCTAGAACAAAATTAAATTTCTCCTTTAAATGAAACCCCAAAGGAGGATCAAGGAAACTTAGTAGCGTCGGGGGAGAATGAAGAGAAATCTCCTTCGACGGTTGTTTCTTTAGATACAGAATCTCATTTTGCGGAAAAAAGTATTAACAATGTCAGATTATGAGCTTGCAGAGATGAGTAGGTCCACTGCAACGTTTTACAAACAAGCTATGATGATCAAAGCAACTCACACTAAGTCAAGTACAGGAGGCAATGTTCGAAAATCACTCTCCTCAAATGCAATAGAACCGCCTCTCACAAGAGGCCGAAAATCCGATAAGGAAAAATGGGAACGTGAAGTGAATGTCAGTTTAGATTCAGGATCCCAACTTTGTGTAGACTCCTCATTGCAAAAGTCTCCCAAATAAATCAATGTATTGTTTCTGCATGTTATTATGTTTTCAATTTGTAAGAAGTTACTCTTGTAATCATGAGGAAAGTCTTAGTTATAGAAATTGTGGAAGATACTAGGATTTGTCTCTTAGAATATTAGTCAGTTTCGCAGTAGAAGATCCTCTAAAGATGGTGAAAATGTAAGGAATTTTCCAGTTTTATTGCTATGTTCGGGCACATATTTAATAAAACCCTCTACTCATTCTTGTTAAAAAATATAATTTCTTGTTTAGATTATCTATTTTATTTAAAAATAATAATAAAAATAAAAATTTCAAACAAGGATTTTAATATTATAAGATTGTAAAAATTAAAAAATTTTAAAAAAAATAAATAAAAATAAAAAATAAAAAATAGTCCAGATTTAAACTCTAACATTGTAATTGTTGAAATATTTGAAATGTTTAAATTTATCAATAATATTAAACTCATAAATTCCATAAAGCTAATAAATACATTTCAAAAAAAATTAGGGATAAAGGTGGTAAATGATACTTAAAAATAAAAATTAGACTAAGAACATGTTGCTAAAAGGCGCAGGTCATGTTCTCCTCATGTATAATGAAACTCTTAAAATACTACTAGGTGGTAAGGAGGCCAAGAAAATGCTTATATTTACCAAGAAAGTTAAATTCATAAAGGTAATAAATACATTTCAAAAGAAATTAGGGATAAAGGTGATAAATGATACTTAAAAATAAAAATTAGACTAAGAACATGTTGCTAAAAGGCATAAGTCATGTTTTCCTCGTGTATAATGAAACTCTTAAAATACTACTAGGTGATAAAGAGGCTAAGAAATCCACCACTTATAAAACTGTAAAATGAGGAATTTCTTTACATATTATCTATTTCCATTCAAAGAAAAATAAAGTAAAAACTCTTAAAATACCATTAGGTTGCAATGAGATGAAGAGATTCACCACTTGATTGCTATCCTAATTATATGGTTTATCAAGTAAAATAAAAAAGTTTCCCACATCAATAAGTATGGTTTTGTGATTTAAACATCAACTCATTAAACAAAAATAATCATCTTTCCTCATCTTAAAATTTTATAATAAAATATGTTATTAATGCAAATTAAAATGTCCAAAAGAAAACATTCCAATCTTTCTTAAACCAAATAAAATAGTTAAACTTATATATAAATTTATGTTTTATAAAATATGATTATTTTATATATATATATATATATATATATCATATTTAATCAATATTCCATTATCATTACTTAATAATAAAAATAAAAATAAAAAAACTTTGCATTTAAACATTAAATAAATAAATTATCAAAAATATTCTATTATTAAAAGCTAACTCTTCTATTTTGTAATTTTATTTAAAAATATGTACATTTAACTTCTAAATTAAGATATATTTATTAAGTGAAAAAATAATACAATTATTTTCTAATATTTTTCAATAAACTTATATAATATTATTTTTATAAAAAACTATCAAAAATTAAATCATTATTAAAAACCAACCATTCCAAAATTAAGATGTAATTAAAAGTCAAACATAAAACCATATAAATAAGATATGAAACCCTTTCACTCATTATTGAGTAAATTTATATATTTTTAAATTTCTTAAACCAAATTCATATTTGAAATTGATTTTAATAATATTAAATAATTACATATAAATTAATAATTATTATTTATTAATATTTTGAAATTAATTTTAATAATATTTAATAATAACATATAAATTAATATTATTAATTTATTAATATATAAAATTAATTTAATAATTTTTCAATAAAATTTATATTAATATATAAAAATAATATAATAGTTTTGCAATAAAATTTAAAATATAAATATAATAAATAAATAAAAATTAACATATGAAGCCTAATATTATTTTGAACTATTAGAACAATTTAATTAAACAATACTAAATTTTCTCAAATCCAAATCTCATAAATTTACACAAATCTCTTAAGACTTCTAATTGAGTTTAATCCAAACTCAAGTCATTATCATATAATTATTTCACATTAAAACATAATCAACTCCTCCTTTATTCAACCGAATTAAAACAGTGAAACACTATGAAGCACCACCATGCCAAATCTAGAAGCAATGTAGCAATCAAAATAATCTTAGTAATTTGAGCAAACTAGATGCCACAAACCTAATTTGTATTTACATGAGCCCTTTAAGACTTGTAACTCTTCCTACTTGAAAATAAGATTAATTCATTTTATGATACTTATTTTCATATTTCAATATCACTAACCCAAATTGGTTCGCCCAAGTCAAAGCAAAAATACATGGTAGTGAAGCCCAAAAATCAAAATCCAAATAAGGGACTCTTGAATTCTGATGCAAAGGATTTCATCAACATAAATTACATAGATGACATTTTTAAGACATATATACTTAGCTCAACCTCCAATTGTATATGTTTGCAATTCACTCTCATAGGACTTGCTCACCTCTTCAATAAAAAAACTTAATATGTGCGCTAATAGCTACATAGGGGCAAAACCTAATGACACATTCATGCGTTCAATATTTCCTTATTTTCTTTTGCTTACTATCTAAGGGTTGGTTTTTCGTCGTTTTTTTTTCCTTTTTGGTTGGGGATTGGCCTTTCACCATTGTTCCTGCTGATGGCCCATGCGTAGGCACTACAGTCACCTTTGGCCCTACTTCCTCCTCAATGACTATGGGAGGTTTCTCACAACCACCGGCTTGAGAAATAGAATATGTGAGAGAAGACGCTGAATAAATTCTTTCACGACCTGGGATTTCCACGAGGCCTAACTGATCTCCTTCGGGATATTTGACTTTCATCTGGGAATTTCATCTTCGGATTATATTTTTGGCTCTCGATGGCGGAAATTTTAGCGCAAAGCTTTTTTTTATCTACACGGAGTGATTCCAATCGATTCTGCAGATGATGAACAAGTACGGACTTTTGGTCTAGCGCCTCAGGATTGCTGACTTTCAATCCTCCACCATTGCGAATTCGGGATAGACATCCTTAACTTGAATCTCACCTCAGGTGACAATTTCAAATTTCAAACCTCACCTCACCTCAGGGAACCATTTCAAATCTCACCTCAGGCTACAATTTTAAATTAATTTATTTAAAATTTATAACAATGACAAATATATATAAAGTTTATGGATGATGTAAAGGTTATTGGTTCGAAATTTTGTGGGTAAAAATTTAGCGTTGTTAAGGATTAGTGTGACCTAGGCCAAATGGGATCCCTAAATAATTTTGACAACTCAAACCACTTTGAATCTCTATTTCTGAAGCCACAAGTCAAAATTGAAATAATCTCTAAAAAAACTTAGACAACTTAACAAACAATATATATATATATATATATATTCTCTTCAATTTAATACAGAGCCATAAAAATCAATTCATTTAATAATATTCTAGACTTATTTTTATTTATGATTAAATCTCAACTACTCCTAATTTGATTCGCATAGGTAACAAAGTCTTAAATTAATAAATAGTTGTGTTTGATTTAATATCTTCCCTATAATAGATATCAAGGAAATTTATCACCGTCATTTAACTAACATAAATGACATTCTGAAAATAGTTTATACTATCAATTCCCTATTCGTTAACAAATTTATTAAATATCATTTATGATGAGTTTAGTAGGAAGAGATGACAACTTTTTTTTGATAGGCAATACATAATGGTGGGATACCGTTTAATGGTAGTTAGGGTTAAGAATAAATTATGATAGTAAAAATTTATCATAATAAAAGGTAATGGAAGTGAATTGGATTATCCTCCATCGTTATGGGTAGAAATTAGATTATCTTTTATCTTTATGGGAAGTTGGAATTGTACTTTAAACAAAATTATAAATAATTAGTTAAAAGTATATGTTTTTTTTTATGAATAGTTATTGATAAATACAGTGAAAGTGAGGATTTGTTCATTATTGACCAGCTTTATTATTAAACATATGAATTTCATGAAAACACTTATGATAACAAGCTAACATCACTTATCATAAGAACTCAAAAAGATATCCTTCAATTTAAGGACGTTAATTTCTTCCAAATTATTAAGGCTCTCAAAAAACAAGCTAACATCCAAAATCAAGGGATCAAAAAAGGGGTTTATATTTTCAAGTCATCCCCTAAATTTAATCATGTTTTATCAAGCATGAAGGCATAATACAAGTACACCAACCAACACATCTCAAGGTAGTCAAGAAATCAAGTGATATCAAGTGGGAGATGAGGTGAAGGGGATCACTTATGGGCCAACCGAACACATTCTAACCATTAATACTCATGAATGACAATTTGAAACTCATTGTGGATTATCACAAAAACCAAATGTGATAATAGCTCAATATGTATGTGTTTTGTCTAGTGATAGCTCATAGTGGTGGTCAACTCTAGTCCAACTTACCTTTCAAGTAAGAATTCCCAATTGTTTATTGCTAATGCTTTAGATTTTTTTTTCAATGCACTGGCTTCGATGGTTTTGTGTTCGCTCTAGTGCTCTATTTAGGAATCTTTTTTTGGTGCACTGCTCTAGTCTCTACTATGATGCTAGGTGTTTGGGTTCTTGGGTTCCTTTTGGGTTATCTGTTAGAAGATATATTCTTTTTTGGAGCTCTAGAATTTGGAGGTTGGTTTCCCTTGTCCATCGTGCCTTGTCTCCTTTGGTGTAGTCCTCTTCCTAGATTGGTAATTCACTCATCTACTATGTTTATTTCCAAGGAAATACAAGATTGGTCTTCTAGAATTTCTCCTTTGAATATTTCTTAATCTTCTTCTGATTAGGCAACAAAGAGAATTCTTGAATTTTTACTACATTAAAGTTCAAGAATTACACAAGGTGGTTCGTGTGCATGAGGAGTTTATTAGTGCTAATAAAACAACAATTTTCTCAATGATCACCAAGGCTCATGACAATGGTGTTGGAAATAATATTAAGAGGGGGGTGAATCAATATTATCAGATCAATAAAATTTTATTTCCCAAACAGATTTATATACGTTACTTTAGTGAAGCGAACTAGTGTGTACACGCAACTATGATTAGAGAAACCAGCGTATATCCAGAGAACTTGTGATTTAGGCAATTTATCATATGTTGATCTTAAGCCAATACATCAGTAACTTATTAGATAGTGCAATAAAAGCATAATAATGCATCACACATATGCAACACACATGAACACCAAGATTTAAGGTGGAAACCCAATGTGGGTGAAAAACACCTGTTGTTGTCGTCTCTATCTCCTTTTAATAATAAGAAAAATTGTTTACAATCTTGTATTGGTGCAGACTCATACCAGTATGCAGGATTCTACCTGCAGAAGGTTACAACCTTCTCTCGTTCTCCAACTTCTACTGGAAGGGAGCTACAACCCCTAGCTCTTGTACTAGCTAAGACGTTTACTAGTACATAGGTGCCAGCCTATAGAAAACTCCACTCTTCCACCAGCGACCACGTTTCATGAATTTTCATACTGGATACTCCTGGCACATACCAAGACATATGAAGACCTTGACTCATCAATAACCCATCATAAATTTAGAAACTCAAACTTCATCAACCAACATGCAGTTAATCTGAAACAATGAGATCACTGTCATCAGAACACTGTGTTGAACCCAGAAACCTCTATCAACACTCAGAACCAACTGAAACCTCAAAAAATCATGTGTCAAACTATATACGCTACTTCAATGAAGAAAACCTACGTGTATACGCTACTTCCTTCAACCCAACCTGCTTATACCTCTAAAGATTCTGAATCATAAAATCTCTAAATCACAAATTGTACCAACCAGCAGTATACTGAACATCTACTGTCTACTTACAGAAACTTTACACAGGAAAGCAATAGAAAACACTTCTTCTCACTTATACAATCAGTCAAATATCAACCTCCTTATGCATTCAGATTTACATTCAGATCTAAGAAGACTTCATTGACATACAACAGAAAAATAGTAGCAGCAATAAATTAGCAATATTGATCTGATAGATTAGTCATCTCTGAACATCAAGCCTTTCTTTTGTATATGCTACTTGAAAGAACAGAACCTGCGTGTATACACTCTTTAGCCGACACGAACCTGAGTACAGATCTGCAAATATTGGCTCAGAACTTTGCTGCAATTCCATACTTCAAACAAATTCAAATAATGATAGATAATGAATAAAACAGGTGCAAAACATCAGATCTAGCCTCAACTAGTATCAGATCATTCAAGAATAAGTCATTTCAAGTCTCATGATCCTGATCCAATATTGAACTCAAGGTGCACATAAATATTTCAGATCTAGTCCCAAACATAACCCTGCAACATCAAATATACTTCAGATAGAAGTATTCCTTAGAATCTTATTCACTTGCACACTAGCCTTATGATCCTTTCTTCTTTATATAATTTTTGGCCTTTCTCAATACCATGGACCAAATCCACTTAGGATCAATACCTTGGACCAAATACCTCAGACCAAATACCTTAGACCAAATACCTCGAACCAATACCTCGGACCAAATACCTTGGACCAAAAACCTTGATTTTCCATCCCATACGCGCTTTTCCTTTTGTGAAAGTGCGTGTATACGTATACGCTTCTTTTGTTCTGTTAACCTACATGTATACGCTGCTTGGACTAAGTGAACCTGTGTGTATCTCTTAAACTGCTCTTTCATCATCTTCTTCGTTCAACTTCTTTATTTTGATCAATAGACCTTAGTTCCATCTTCTTGATCCTCTGTACCACTACCCTATTGCCTCTTAATATTCATGTTAGCCCCTTATCAAAACTGAGTTAACCTGTAGCGTTTCCATCAAGGACAATACTTGTATCATAATGCCAACAATCTCCCCCTTTGGACTTGATGGTAACCATGATGGTGTTGATTTATACAAGCTGTAGAAATTGTTAGAGATAACAAGCAACACCAAAATTCTCTCCCCTTTTGACATCAAGGGCAAATGGAAAACCAGGATACTCTTCATATCTAAATCGTTGAATATGATCATGCTCCCCCTAGGCACATGCTGAATTCTCTGATTAAACTCCCTCTTTGTGCATGTTCTGATATCGTTGTACATGTTGTGATGCACTAACCATCCATGCTACCTTAGTTGAGAAAATTTTGAGATCCTTGTTTGCTAAATTTGAATCAAAAGTGTCTGCCATAGAAAAAAAACAGGATCTGCAGAATATCACTATGACACATCTTCACGGAATCCTAACTACTTTTGAGATGAGAAAAGGAGGTCCATCATAGATGAGAAAAGGAGGTCCATCAGATTGATCCAGGTGGATCTTCAAATACAATGGCATGGAAAAGCTCAAAATACAAAGTGGCAGAAAAGAAAGTATCTTGACATCAGATCGAAGTGCTCATCGCCCTGATTCCAATGGTGCAAACGTCACTCCAATCCGAGTCCGAATGATGAAGTTATCGCGAAAAGAGTTCACCTTTGTTCCTTTGAAAAAGGAGGCATTTCTCCTAAAAATGGACTTAAAGCCTTTAAAAGGCAAATTGCAATTGTAGAAGTCAAAAGGCGGGCTTAAGGTAGGCGCAACAGAACCCCCGATCAGCGATCTCCAACTAAATTGCAATCGGGGGCAAGCGATCGGTGATATCGGGATGATCGGATCGGCGGATCAGGTTGGCGAAACCCAAGGGATAAGACCAGGACCCCTAGGCCGTAGCGATGTGATATGCCGATGCGATACACCGATATCGGTGATTGGCGATATCGGCGATCGGCAGTTGGCAATCCCCCGCTAACAGGACTATTGAACTAGCAATATGCCGATTGCAATATGGGGGCCGGACCCAATGGGTCTATAAGCCCGATTTCATATATTTTGAAGTCCGATTTTTCGGGTTTTCCAATGTTTTGTGTATTATATGTTTAAGCGGAAAAAGGCCATTTTAAAGGGGTTTGTTGCATACAAAGGTCGGATGGTCGGATGGTCGGCCCGCTGATCCTTTCGAGACAACGACTTCTATTATAAACAAGAAAACCTCTGATTTAGTGCACCTGTAACCAAAAGAAAGATTATAAAACCCAATTCACGCAAAAGTGCAGAGGGAGAGGATTTTTGGGCACACAGTTCGAGGCAACAGCTTGCAAGAGGGGCGATTGATCATTTTCTCTGAATTGGGAAAATTTTATATGGTTTTTTCCCTTCTCGACGCCATGAACATAGTGGTGCTATCCATTTCTTCATCTGAGTTCTCCTATTCTCAGCCATTTTTTAGAATGGACGTATAATACTCCTGTTATGTAATTGATGATTGTATTCGCTTCTTTTCATGCCATTTAATGAATGAAGGCCTCCCCATTGATCGATCAGGACCCGGAGACGTAGTCCAAGTTGGACAAACTCCATTATCAAGTCTTGTTTTCTTCTTTTTGTGCCTTTATGTGTCTCTTCTTCTTTCTTGTGTGCACATTAAATTCCTGTGTTAAGCTGCAATTTTCCCATGTGATTCTTTTCATACATCTATAAGAAAAAGATCCCTGGATCAAGTGGTATCAGAGAAATTCTTTTTAGATGTGAATTGCATGTTTGTATGCTAACAAAAAACAGGCTCCGAAGAGGTGAAGGGGAGCTAGAGCCTTTCGATCCCGAAGCGGGGCATGCACATCAAAGGAGAAACATGGCAGAAGATGAAGCTCATCTTGAAGAGGAACATAATTTCAGTAAAACCTTCTATTCAATGGCAGAGAATATCGGTCAATTGGTTTTGAGGCTGGAGAAAGCAGGAGAGAGAAAACCAGAAGAACAAGGTTCAACGCATGGAAATGGTGGAGAAGAACCCCCTCATTCTCCTTCCACGATTGAAAGATCTTCTTCCTCTCACCACCATAATCATAGAAATTCAAGGGATGCATCTAAGAAACCTTTCTTTAAATTAGATGTTAAATTTGATCGTCCCATGTTTAATGGTGAAAGTAATGCGCAGAAGCTTAATAACTGGATTAGGCAGATTTAGGTCTACTGCAGGATTCAATAGATCGTGGAGGATGAGGCAAAGATTTAGCTAGCCTCTCTATGGCTGAGCAGCACCGCTCTCATTTGGTGGGAGAGAAAATTGCAGAGCAGTAAGAATGTGGGTAACCTCTTTTCCTCATGGCCTGATTTTATTTCCGCATTAAAGGAACAATTTTATCCCTTGGGATACAAGCAAAAAGCATTAATTAATTGGTAGTATTTGAGGCAAGGCAAAGGTCAGGATGTTCAGAGTTTTACAGAGGAGTTTAGAAAACAAGCACTGAATTTGGGTATTGCACTTGATACACCTGAAGTTGTAACTAAGTATATTGGCTCATTGCATAGTTACATTAGGCATTCATTATTATTGTTTGAACCAACACTATTGACTCAGCCAATGTAAAGGCAATTCATATTGAGAACAAGGGAAAAAAAGAAAGAGACGATCATTCCATAAACCATCGTTCAAACCTCCCAATGGAAAATCTAAAGCGAAATGGAAAGGAAAGGAGAAGAAAACGGCAGCAGGCAAAGAAGGAGAAAGGTTGTATTGTAATCACTGCAAAAAGGAAGGTCATGATGACAATCACTATTTGAAACAGCACCCAAAAAAGAGACTGAAGAAGTATGGAGGAAAAGGCAAGCAGAAGACAGTGACGACTGTGCAGCAAGACCTTGGATCTGATTCAGGAGATGAAGCGTTGATCACAGCAACGGGAACAAAAATGTACTCTTACACCTCATGTTAATTCTGAATCGCATGAAGGCACTAGTTCCGTAAATGAGTCCCTTCCTAATGATCGAAAGAGAATTGAACTGTTTCATATCAAAGTTGTCATAAATCATACTAAAGTATAAACTTTGTTTGATACTGGATCCCAAGCAAACTTAATTGTAGAATCCTTGGTAAAGAAACTCGGCTTAGAAACAAAACCACATCTGAAACCTTACCTGCTTGGATGGATCCATGATAAATCGAAACTGAATGTAACCAAGCAGTGTAAAGTAAAATTTGTAATCACTTCTAAGCTAGTGGATGAAGTAGATCTGGATGTGTTCCCATTGGATATATGTGGCATGGCGTTAGGGAGTCTGTATCTATATGATAGAAAGGCAATCTTTTTCCATCATGAAAACAAATACCAAATCAAAAAAGAAGGGGTAGAATATATTGTAAGGGCTCATCAAAATAAAATCAATGCCAGCCTTGTAAGTGCTGGACAAATGAAAAGGCTGGTGAATTCCAGTAAGGGTTGCATGCTTATGGTTGTAAGGGAAAAAGAGGCAGAATTGGTTGATGCTTTCCAGGGTTGCATCAGGAACATTAACAGGAATTATGTGGATTAATTTCTAATTATGATGAGTTGTTTTAGGAACCAAAGGGATTACCTCCAAAGAGGGAAATCCAACACGAGATCCATTTGCAGCATGACGCTCCTTTACCAAATATTGGCATGTATAGGATGTCGTCCATTGAGATGGAGGAAATCAAGAAACAGGTGCAGGAATTGTTGGACCAAGGGATCATCAGGTCGAGCACTTCTCCATGTGCTTCACTTATTGTCTTAGTCCCAAAGAAAGACTGCACATGGAGGATGTGTGTGGATTACCGTGCATTAAACAAGATCACAGTGAAAAATCATTACCCTCTTCCACGAATAGATGATTTATTAGATCAGTTAAAGAATGCTATTTATTTCATAAAATTGGATTTGCGTAGTGGTTATCACCAGGTCTGAATTGCAGAGAAGGACATGTGGAAAACTGCCTTCAAGACCAAATAGGGGTTGTTCGAATGGATGGTGATGCCATTCGGACTTTGCAATGCTCTAGCCACTTTTATGAGGGTCATGAATGATCTCTTTAGGCCTTTCATTGATGAATTTGTTCTTGTATATTTAGATGATATACTTGTCTTTAGAAAAAGTTGGAATGAACATGTGTGTCATGTGAAGAAAGTGCTTGATGTAATGAAAAAAGAAAAACTCTATGTAAAGTTATCAAAGTGTGAGTTCGGGAAAACCTCTTTGGGTCACCTAGGTCATATTGTTGGTCATGGTCAGTTAAAGATTGATCCTTCTAAAGTTGAAGCAATTGTAAATTGGCCTAAGCCTACTAGTGTAACCGAGATTCGTAGCTTTTTAGGTGCAGTCCATTATTGGAGGAAATTTATTGCCAATTTCCTTGTTATTGCAGCACCTTTGCACACATTGACAAGTGTGAAACAGGTCTTCCAATGGGGAGGAAGACAGCAGAAGTCCTTCGAAACATTGAAGGAAAATATCAACACCGCACCAGTCTTAGCCTTACCAGATATCCAACATCCATTTGAGATCGAAACCGATGCCAGCGGTTATGCCATGGGAGTTGTACTGATGCAACAAAAGAATTTGATTTGTTACTATTCTAAGAAGTTTTCTCAAGTTGTGATAAACTATCCCACTTATGAAAAGGAGCTTTATGCCTTGGTGCAGAGTGTGAAAAAGTGGAAACACTACCTGATCGGCAAGGAGACCACCATCCATACGGATCATTAGCCCTTGCAGTATCTTCAGTCACAAACCAAGTTGCAGCAATCTCGTCATTTCGGGTGGATGGGGTTTCTTCAACGATTTCATCTGGTAATAAAGTATAAGAAGGGCACTAGCAATAAAGTGGTTGATATGTTATCTTGCCCTCCTTTTTCTGCTTCTGTTATTTTGCATAATGCTTCGTTGTCTTTTGAGAGTTATGTTGAACAATATGCTAACAATGATGACTTTAAGGAAATTTATGCAAAACTAGCCCATGGTTCATAGGTGGACAACTATCACTTGCAGGGGAAATTGTTGTATCACCTTGGTAAATTGTGTATTCCCAGAGGGGAAAGAGTACATGTAATTCGAGAGGCCCACACCTCTCTTGTGTTTGGACACTTTGGTGTCAAAAAGACTTTATGTCATGTACAAAGATTTTGTTTTTGGCCTCATATGAAGAACATTATGACTCGCTATGTAAAGGTTTGTGTGATGTGTTCTATTTCAAAGCCCTCTAATAGAAAACTC
Organism: Pinus taeda; assembly: GCA_000404065.3. Lineage (NCBI taxonomy): Eukaryota > Viridiplantae > Streptophyta > Pinopsida > Pinales > Pinaceae > Pinus > Pinus taeda. The sequence goes on along the minus strand of APFE030079601.1, from coordinate 11,174 downwards.
GGGCTCTACACACCACTCCCTATTCTAAGTCATCCATGGGAAAGTGTGTCGATGAACTTTGTAGGAGGTTTGCCTTTGTCTAGAAAGAGTCACGACTATTTGTATGTCATCGTTGAACATTTTAGCAAGATGTGTATTCTAATGCCTTGTAAAAAGTATATTACTACAGAGCAGACTGCTTATCTTTTCTTTTAGCATATTTGGGTTCATTTTGGGTTGCCCACATCAATTGTGTCAGATCGAGACTCTTGCTGTCTCGGAGTGTTTTGGACCAGCTTATGGAGGATGATGGGCACCAAGTTGAAAAGAAGCATGGAATTTCATCCACAGACTAATGGACAGACAGAGGTTGTCAACCACACTGTGGTACACTTATTATGAGGCTATTGTGGGAAACATCCTAAGTTGTGGGATAAGCATCTACCATATTTGCAGCATTCCTACAACTGAGCAGTGCACTCATCTACGCAACGTTCACCATTTGAGACATGTTTTGCTTACCTGCCAAAGGACCCTTTTGATATGGTCTTTGGAAGGGAAGATGACTCCAGTGGATGTAATGATAGGGACAAAGCTCAGCAGTTCATTCATCGAATCCAGTTGATTCACCAAGAAGTATAAGAGTTGTTGGAGAAAAGTCGAGCCTGTTACAAGGCTCGACATGACAAACACCGAGTCGACCATCAATTCCAAGTGGGCGACAACGTGTGGTTCCACATCAGCAAGGATAGGATGAAGGGAGAAGGGAAGAAGTTACGACCAATCCGGTATGGTCCATTCACCATTTTGGAGAAGATTGGAAACAAATACTTTGGTCTCGACTTGTCGATATATATGCAGATATACTCAATAGTGAATGTGGAGAACTTAAAGTTGTATGAACCACCATTGATCATGTACACCGATGAGGTGGGCACAGTTCCTACAGTTGATGATTTTTGCACCAGAATATCTCGATGAGTTACCTGAAGACATCATCCTTGACAGAAGAAGCAGGACTTCACGGTGAGGAGATGTGGAATACCTTCGAGTTGGTTTCAAGGTGATGCACCCCAGCAAGGCAAAATTTATGGAGAAGGAAGGGGTGAGGGAACAATTCCCTCGCTTTCCAATTGACTAATAAAGCTTTTTGCGGTCCAAAAGCTCCTTAATGGGGAGGATTGATCCAAGTGGATCTTCAGAAAAAATGGCATGGAAAAGCTCAAAATTCAAAGTGGCATAAAAGAAATTATCTTGACATTAGATCGAAGTGCTCATCGCCCTAATTCCAACGGTGTGAACGACACTCCAATCCAAGTCCAGATGATGAAGTTATCATGAAAAGAGTTCGCCTTTGTTCCTTTGAAAAAGGAGGCATTTCTCCTAAAAATGGATTTAAAGCCTTTAAAAGGCAAATCACAATCGGAGAAATCAAGAGGTGGGCTTAAGGCAGGCACAGCTTAACCCCCGATCAGTGATCTCCAACTAAATCACAATTGAGGAAAAGTGATCGGCGATATTAGGATGATCGAATCGGCGGATCGGGTCGGTGAAACCCAAGGGATAGGACCAGGACCCTTGGGTTGTAGCAATGTGATATGTAGATGCGATAGGGTCAATGCGATATGTCGATATCGGCGATTGGCGATATTAGTGATCGGCGGCCCCCGATTGCTATTAAGTCAGAGATCGTTGATCGGGGGTTCCACTGTGCCTGCCTTAAGACCACCTCTTGACTTCTCCGATTTTGATTTTCCTTTTAAAGGCTTTAAGTCCATTTTTAGGAGAAATGCCTCCTTTTTCAAAGGAACAAAGGTGAACTCTTTTCGCTATAACTTCATCATCCGGACTCGGATTGGGATGTCGTTCATACCACTGGAATCAGAGCGATGAGCACTTCGATCTAATGTCAAGATACTTGCTTTCTGCCACTTTGAATTTTGAGCTTTTCCATGCCATTATATCTAAAGATCCACCTAGATCAATTTGATGGACCTCATTTTCTCATCTCTCATGGACCTCATTTTCTCATCTCAAAAGCAGTTAGGATTCCATGAAGCTGTGTCATATTGATATTCTGCAAATCCTGTTTTTCTTCTATGGCAGACACTTTTGATTCAAATTTAGCAAACAAGGATCTCAAAATTTTCTCAACTAAGGTAACTTCCTTTATTTCTTCAACCAGATTCTTCATACAATTAACAACCTCATATATACGTAAGAAGTAACTAGCTATAATCTCATCACTATGCATCTTAAGAGTTTCATACTGAATTCTGAGAGTTTGAAGCTTAGCACGTTTTACCTGAGAGTCTCCTTCGTAGCTCTAAATGATTTTGTCCCATATCTCTTTGGCTGATTTGAGCTGCATGACTTTGACAAACTCTGATTGTGACAAACTTCCCAATAAAGTATTGACAGCTTTGGCATTGGTTTCATATTGCTTTTTACCTACCGTGTCTGTAAGAATTGATGTTGGAAATTTATATCCTCCTTCCACAATTTCCCAAACATCTGTTCCAAAAGATTGTAGATAGGTTGTGGTTCTTATTTTTCAATAAACAAATTTGCTCCCATCGAAGATTGGCGGTCTAATGGATTCCATGCTTTCGTGATTATTCATCTTGATGGATCTTCCTTCAAGCGATTAAGCTTCTTCTAAAGGAACTTCTCTGATACCAATTGTTGGAAATAATACTGAGAGGGGGGTGAATCAGTATTATTTCCAACAATGATTTTATTTCCCAAACAGATTTATACATGCTACTTCAATGAAGTGAACTAGCGTGTACGCACAACTATGATTAGAGAAACCAGCATATATCTAGAGAACTTGTGATTAGACAATTTATCATGTGTTGATCTTAAACCAGTACATCAGTAACTTATTATACAGTGTAGTAAAAGCAGAATAAAGCATCACACATAAGCAACACACATGAACACCAAGATTTAAGGTGGAAACCCAATGTGGGTGAAAACCACCTGTTGTTGTCGTCTCTGTCTTCTTTTAATAATAAGAAAATATGTTTACAACCTTATACTGGTGTAGACTCATACCAATACGCATGCTTCTACCTGGAGAAGGTTACAACCTTCTCTCGTTCTCCAACTTCTACTGGAAAGGAGATACAACCCCCTAGCTCTTGTACTAGCCAATACGTTTACTAGTACATAGGTGTCATCCTATAGAAAACTCCACTCTTCCACCAGGGACCATTCATGAATTTTCAAACTGGATGCTCCTAGCACATATCAAGACATATGAAGACCTTGACTCATCAATAACCCATCAGAAATTTAGAAACTCAAACTTCATCAACCAACATGCAGTTAATCTGAAACAATCATATCACTGTCATCAAAACACTGTGTTGAACCCAGAAACCTGTATCAACATTCAGAACCGACTGAAACCTCAAAAACTCATGTGTCATATTGTATATGCTACTTCAATGAAGAAAACCTGCATGTATACGCTACTTCCTTCAACCCAACCTGCTTATACCTCTAAAGATTCTGAATCATAAAATCTCTAAATCACAAATTGTACCAACCAACAGTATACTAAACATCTATTGTCAACTTACAGAAACTTTACACAGGTAGGCAATAGAAAACACTTCTTCTCACTTATACAATCAATCAAATATCAACCTCCTTATGCATTCATATTTACATTCAGATCTAAGAAGACTTCGTTGACAGACAACAGAAAAATAGCAGCAGCAATAAATCAGCAATATTGATCTGATAGATCAGTCATCTTTGAACATCAAGCCTTTCTTTTGTATACACTACTTGAAAGAACAGAACTTGCGTGTATATGCTCTTTGGCAGAGACGAACCTGCGTACAGATCTGCAAATATTGACTCAAAACTTTGCTGCAATTCCATACTTCAGACAAACTCATATCATGATAGATAATGAATAAAACAGGTGCAAAACATCAGATCTAGCCTAAACTAGTATTAGATCATTCAAGAATAAGTCATTTCAGGTCTCATGGTCCTGATCCAATATTGAACTCAAGGTGCACATAAATATTTCAGATCTAGTCCCAAACATAACCCTGCAACATAAAATATACTTTAGATAGAAGTATTCCTTATAATCTTATTCACTTTCACATTGGCCTTATGATCATTTCTTCTTTATATAGCTTTTGGCCTTTCTCAATACCATGGACCGAATCCACTTAGGATCAATACCTTGGACCAAATACCTCGAACCAATACCTTGGACCAAATACCTCGGACCAATACCTTGGACCAAATACCTCAGACCAATACCTTGGACCAAAAACCTTGATTTTCCATCCCATAAGCGCTTTTCCTTCTATGAAAGTGCGTGTATACGTATACGCTTCTTTTGTTCTGTTAACCTACGTGTATATGTTGCTTGGAATAAGTGAACCTGTGTCTATCTCTTAAATTCCTCTTTCGTCATCTTCTTCCTTCAACTTCTTTATTCTGATCAATAGACCTTAGTTCCATCTTCCTGATCCTCTGTACCACTACCCTATTACCTCTGAATATTCCTGTTAGCCTCTTATCAAAACTGAGTTGACCTATAGAGTTGCCATCAAGGACAATACTTGTATCATAATGCCAACAAATGGACATCATTGTATATTCCAAAATGCTTTGGTTATGGATGTTGAGAAACCTAAGGCACCATATTTAGAGCTTCTTATTAAATTATTTTTATTTTACTTGACAAATTATTATAATTAATCCTTACTTCTTCTTTTTTATTATACGTTTATCATCAAGACAATTGCAAAAACTTCAAAGAAAATATAACACAAGATGTAGGCACTCAGCTAGGGTAAAACCCCTAAGGAGGGTAAACCCAATCAAACTCTTCCATTATAGATTTAATTTAGATTGAGACAACCAAGACCCTTTTTGACCAAAACATAAATTGATTCCACCAATTTAGCTTCCATGTATTAACTTATTTCCTTTAAGTCAACATGAGCCTGATCCTTCAAGAATTTCGACCTGCACTAGTACTTCTGAATTAGGTTTGAACCCTCGGCCTTGTATTTGCATTAAAGACAGAATTTTTGACCTCAAAGTATCCTTCCCTCCTTTGCTATATTAGTTTCTTTATAGAGATTCCAAAAGGCTTCCATTTGACCCCTTCGCATTCCTTTCTTGATGTCCAAATTGCAGATGATCTTCATGAATCAAATCACTCCAAAACAAGTCGAGCATCATTGCTATATATAGTGCTTGGAGTTTGTACTTTTGAGGCTGACATGATGAGATTGAGGTCGAATTGTTAAGTGAGGTAGCCAACTTGGTGGAGGATAGACAAGACACATAAAATAATTTTCTTTCTTGACTTTAAATAGCCCAAGAATGGTCTAGAATACATTGGCTTATACTTCGAATCGATATAAAAATTATAGAGCACTCAATGGGTGCTTTGACCTAATGACCATTGACCCAAGCATGAAACCCATGATTTAATAAGTCAATTTCTTTTTATAGTAGATTTATTTTCCTTTCATTTGACAAATACATTACATCATGACTCAAAATAATCATGAAGACTATCACTATTTACATTCTTCAACACTCCCTCTTAACTAGGGAGGTATTCATAATTACAGAGGTACATGGAAGATCTCAAAATGATATGCTCTATGAAGAATTACAACACTTGCAATGCTACATATTAGATACCTTACTAGGGTATTCTAATTGGGTGGGACTAAGGTGTGTTTCAAGCTTTAGCCTCTATAGGTACCATCGGGCTTTAGCTCTAACACCAACCTAGGGATCTAGGTTAGTATCCAAGGTCAAAGCTCCAAGACCAACACCACCCTCCCTATTTCGGGATCTAGACATCATCATAAGTCAGCTAGATTTCCTCCCAAGCATCTTGGTGTCCCAAGATGCTTCATCTCTCCCTAAACCAAATATATCCACCAATCCAAACATGCTTCAAACGTTCAACCTTCTTATGGAGAGATATTATACAATCACAATCCCAATTAGCAACAAACCTTTAAATATATATACAAGTTAACACAAACCTATGGGATCTTCAAATATGTTGATGTTTCTTGGGTCATCATTATATTATCCAAACACATCTTTGTTGGAAGTTATCTTCTTCAACTTTTCCAACAACACCGAACTCAGCCTCAGCACTTCTTTCAAACACATCCAAGCCTTGTACGCAATGAATAACCATCAGTATTTCTTCAGCTATTCTTTGGTTTCATACATCCTCATGCCCTGTTCATCAATTTGTTCACTTGTCTTCAAGCTCCCTCTCAACTAGGGAAATATATACTTTCCTTTATCCAAGGACAAGACCATCAACTATCTTATTCTTCTTGTCATATTGGCTCTTCCTTTTGAAACAACAATTTATTGGAGAATTTAGATCTTCCAAAACTTTATCATTCCTTAACAAGATCATCTATCAAAAATTAATTTCATCGAGGTTCTCACTGCTCCCTCTTTCCATCATGCTCAAAATCATCATTAAATTATCATCAAATATGAGGTAATCATCTTCATCATCTTGAAGACTATGTACCTGTAAACTTTTAACAAGTACAACCAAAAGCAAGTGTATATGTACAAGAGCATGAAGTCAAGTATAATAAATCAGATCAAGACCTAAACCTAGTTAGATTTTATTAATCAAGAAATGTATCCATTAGATTTCTTGCAGCAACATTTACTAGGGTTTTTTCACAAACCCTAGATTTCATCATCAAAACTAAATCATATCAATAATCAAAAACATTATACTTCTAGGGTTTCATTATCATGCCTTAGAATATCAATCTCTACGAGGGTTTTGCTAAAAACCATAGATTTCAAAAACTAAATCATGAATATCAACAACGGGTAAGCATACAAGCATTTTGTATCTAGGGTTTCATCACTATTTTTCTTATATCAATCTCTTACTTAGATTTTATCGTAAACCCTAGATGCAAACATCAAATTCCAAAATTAGATATACAACAAATTTTCACCGGGCTATGGTTTCAATTATACAAAAGCACATAAGCTCGGGCTTTCATTCTTAAATTGATTATCGCAGGGGTTTTATCATAAACCTTAATTCACCAAACCCTAAAAGAGCTAGGGTTTTACCATAACATTACCAAAACCCTAAACATCAAAAGAGTAGGATTTTATTATGAGATCTAAACTTTATCAGCAAAACCTAATAGGACTATGGTTTCATCATTAGCATACCCTAAGCATCGAAGGGATAGGGTTTTATAGTGAACCCTAAAGGTTATGGTTTCACAAGAATGATCAAACAAGAGATAAGTAGATTCAATCTAATGATTAATCGCCCTAACAAGAATCCTTACGACTCAAAAACCTAAACATAAGAAAGTTAGTAATAAATTTCAAAATGATCGTGTCCTTTAATGAAGAAGTTATTATGGTATTAGACATATTGTTCCTTCTTTAACAAACCTTGTAGGGTTTCCTTATTGAAGGACTCCCTGTTAGCATCTTCATGGTCTATATGAGTCAATATGTACCAACTTTGGTTTCTTCAGTATATCCTTGCATTATTTATTGACAATCACAAACAAAGTATACAAATACAATAACTTGATGTCTAACTAGGATTTTGATTACCTTGAATATATTACAAGGGATTTTGAGTACAAAATTTAATTAGCCGTAGGGACATTGTCCCATTTACAAGCCCTATATATCATAATTAGAAACAAGAGTATATATGTTGTATCTAGGGTTTATAACCTTATATATTAACAATTTTCAAGCCAATTATATGAACATAAACGTAACAAAATCCTAAAGTATTTTATTCTAAACCTTTTTAACAAATGATACTTCAATGTTACATACCTCAACCTTTTATGCTTGAAGATTTGATGCTCCATTGAGCTTATTGCTCTTCTTGTGAAATGTTGTCATAGTGCTAGATGAAAACAAAATAAACAATACTTACTCGATTTCTTCATGATGGTCCCTCAAATGTTGGATGCCTTTTTGCTTCAATTTTGTAGGTGATGATATTGTCAAACATCGAGGAGGCTTCAAAATCGGATTCTAACTCCACTGTGCAGACTTTTGATAGAATTGCTTCTTTCAATCTGCAAGACTTCAGCTTCTTTACTTTTGCAAGATGAATGTACAGGACTGATATGTCTTTCAAGGAAGATCTAGAGAGTCTCCAAATAATTCAGATTGGATCCTTAAGATGCACAAGTCTATATATTTTGTTCCTCCTTATGATTGTGCACACACACCTATGCCCAGAATTGTGATCCTTCCTCTATAGTGAGTTTTATATCAATGACAAACTTTGTAACTAATTCGATTTGCAATGCTCAAGGCTAGAAAGGAGTCTTTGTCCTTCTTCCAATATGACTGTGTCTATTATAAGCCCTTCAACAATATACTTGTGATTGATTAGAAGCCTTGGCTTATCTAGCACTATAAGGACTGCAAATTTATTCCAAACATGGTGACTATGTGTAGTTGATGAGTCAATTTTGGTCTTGGATCCTTTTCTATGTAGGCTTTAATGGCTCCTTTGGATGATAGAGGCTTTAGTCAAATCTTTCAAACACACTTATGCTCAGGACTCCTCTGAGGTGGTTGAATCATTACCTGAGGCCTTCCAATGTATATGCATATGCCCATAACTTAGTAATAACAGATTTGGTTCTTCTTCTAGGCTGATTGTAACCTTATGACAGGTCTTCCAGTAGAGCCTTTAATACCTTCAACTAATTCGGTCTTGGACTCTTTCAAGTGTAGATACTTTGCTAATCTATATTCGATATCTAAATTATAAAAGTGACACATGCAGAATTTTCTACAAATCTTGCTCCTATACCTTGTAGAAAATCTGTGATAAGTTAAGACGATAATGCAATATAAATCAAAGAAGAATATTATAACCTACTTCTATTATCAATTTGTGGAAGCTTAAAGATCGAGCTGAACAATAAAACAAGAAGAAGAAGAATCAATGGCACAATACACATGAAAATCCTTTGGGGAAATCCTCAGCTAAAAACCCCACATTATTGTATTATCATACATGGTGGAAATACATAGGAATTATACAAAGCCTTAGCTCTCACAGCTAGCAAACTCTCAGTACAATCCTCACAGATGCTCACAGGCAATCTTGGCTTCTCTCCAGCCTTCTTCTCTGCCCTCCAAGCTCCTATTTCCTTGTGTTTTTCCTTGTGGATGATTCACCTATTACCAAGTGGAAAACCTCCTTCAAAACTGCACAATCCTCAAGGATAAATCCTTGACTGCATGCATGAGTTTTCTCCATGAGAAAAAACATGCAACTGATAGTACACTGTCCTTGAACATTAATCTCAACTAGGTCTTTCTCATTATAGACATGCATGAGTTTCTGATGAGGGAATCTTCAGTTAACTGGAGTAGCACTAGTTGAGTGCATTAATGCATCAACAGATTGTTAACTCACTATTAGTTCCTCAAACAGTTTGGAACTAATTTAACTGGAATAAACTCAGTAAACTGAGTTAACTAATTACAACTCAAATATAACTTAATCTTGTCTCCTTAATTTAAGGGATAACTCTTGCATGACTAACTTGAATTTCTTTAACTAATTAATTTAAAATAAATTAATTAATTATTTCCAAGTAGTTGTTAAGACTAAATTCGATTTTAATTCACAATTAAATTCAAGGACAAATTAAATTGGAATATTCTTATTTCCATATATCAACACTCCCTCTCAACAAGAAAGGGATTATCTGCCACCCCGATCTTGTCTCTATGGAACTCAAATTTACACTTTGACAATGCCTTTGTCAAAATGTCAGCATCTTTCTCCTCTGTCGTAATATACTGCAGCAGCATGATCCTCTCGACCTTTGAAAAGCCACGGGCAACAAATATTGCCTTATGCTTCTCCACACTACCATCAGCAGCTTTCTTTACCTTGTAAAGCCAATGGGAACTCACAACTAACTTGTTCTTTGGTCTCGGAACCACGTCCCAAACACTGTTACGAACTATGGAGTCATACTCATCCACCATAGCATCAACCCAAATCGGCTGCTGCACTGCTTCCTCAAAGGAAGATGGCTTGGTCTCAACACATTCCCCAGCAAGGGCCATGTATCCAATGTACTTCTCAGGTGACCTCCTCTGTCTGCACTGAGAAGATGATTCTCCCACATTCTCTCTCGCATCCTCCAACAATCTGTCAGCTTCTCTTGTGCGCTTTCGTCCATCTCTGGAAAACTCTGCTTGAGTGGATGTCTCCACTCCT
>APFE030079596.1:8503-27347 GCA_000404065.3 Pinus taeda | reverse complement strand
GTTTATTGAATACACAAATGAAATCATTGCATTTCTTTAAAATATCTTTTGAAATCAAAATTACCGAAATTACATATCAATAATCTAGTAGGTGTAAGATAAAGTTCACCCGTGCCATTCACAGAAAGCATGAGAAAAAACCTAATACTATATATAAAACCAAGAAAAATTCAAATTCATCACTTCTAGGGACCTCATAACATTCATCACTTCTAGGGACCTCATAACCACCCTGCCAATACACAAGTATGTTCCTGTTTGCAATTAGAAAAATTACCCAAATTACAATCTGTTTACTCCACTTCTAGGGACCTCTAACCACCCTGCCAATACACAAGTATGTTTCCATTTGCAATTAGAAAAATTACCCAAATTACAATCTGTTTACTCCAGCATATGTTGGAAAGTTACAGAAGGATGACTAGTGCAATCAATCCATTCCTTTTAGCCCTAGATTTGTTTCAGCTTAAAACAGAAGTATACAAATATACTTGTCCAATGTCTATGCTTTAACCATTCACCTTAAGATGTTTTTACAATATAATTTCCTAAGTCTATTTAATATCTTCATTATCATAAAAACCAACCTATATCCATCTTAAACTCCACATCTACCACTCTTACGGGGATGAAATCTATTTATCCCTCTGAGCATTTGGTAGACCCAAAATTAAGATGGATCTAAGATAGAATTTCCCCTTTAAATAGTCTATGCTCACATGAATACCATGGGTCAATACCATGGGTTATCATAAACCTGGAGCTTAAAAATTACTATTATAATTTATAAAAATTAATAAAATTAATAGTTGATTTTTATTTTATTTTTATTTTAACCAAGCTAAAATGTTTAACATAAATTAAATTACAACATCCAATTTTACTCTTGATCGGATCAAATATTTTTTCACTCTATGCTAGCTCTATGCTAGTTTGCAATATCACGATATTTGATACCTCTCCAGGGTTAGTAGATCCAGAGTAAAGATGGATCTATGCTAGTTTAATTCCCCCATTTAAATAGGCTACATTCTAGGTGAATACCATGGGTCAATACCATGTGCCATTTTGGTGAATACCATGAGTGAATACCATGTGCCATTTTTATTTTTATTAATACTAATATTAGGGTTAATAATGTTTTTTGCATGGTATTAATAACAATCTAGTCCATGGTATTTATCCCATATTATTTTGCCCATAGGTTTTACCTAAATATAACGCATTTTTGAGTGTTCGTAAATATAAGGTGACTTATGGAGTAAATATAAAAAAAATGTTTTATTTGTTTACTATACCTCTCTGGTTTATTTATATTTTTATTAATTTACCATACCTCTTTTACAAATATGGTATTTTCCCCATGGGATTCACTTAAATAAAACCTTTTTCTTATGCCTTGATAAATAGAACGAGGGTTATGGACTAAATATAAAAAGAGGTTTTATTTATTTACCATACCTCCACTTTACTTATATAATATTCTTATTTGTAATTTTTATTATTTACCATACCTCCACTTACTTATACTTATATTTTTATTTGTTTACACTCTTGCATGTATATAAGGTGACTTTTGGAGTAAATATAAAAAATGTTTTATTTATTTACCATACTTCTCATTTATTTCTATTTTTATTAATTTACCATACCTCTTGTATAAATATGGTATTTGGCCCATGGGAATCACTTAAATAAAACCTATTCTTGGAAATGGGCGAATGGATTCACTTAAATAAAACTTATTCTTGAAATTGGGCGAATGGAAGGTTGTAACTCCTAATTTCAAGGGCTAAATTTAACTTTTTTCCACTCTCCGTTAAAATAAGGTGGGCTATTTTAGGTGATTTATAAAAATGTACTATGATACAAAATATTCTTCCGCTAAAAATTTAAAACCCCTTAATTTCGCCAAAGGGCGAACATTCGCCCCTAAAATAATCTATGATCTGACTCATTTGGGTCATGTGGGTTTCACAATGTGGCTCTACACTGAGATATTCATTCCACTAGTTGTAAGCCCTTAATTAACCAATTACATGTCGTGAAATGGTCTTCATATTTCCAATGTTATTATATAATTAAGTCTAATTATTTTAATTGTTGTTTTTTAGTTCATCAGAGGTTTTCTCCCACTCGGTGTTCCTCTAGGGTTCCTTTCATTCTACAAGTTCTTTAGGATTTTCTATAAGAAGGAATAATGGTAACCATTGTAAGCATCTTGTACAAGATTACTTAGTTACAAACTTAGTTCTATTTTCCTATTTCTGGATTATCTCCTAGAGGCTCTAACATTCAATTCGTCTCTGAAAGTATGTATTCTTCCAACCATCTGTGGTCAAGCGTATCTCGTTGAATGATTTTACCAATTTCATAGTTCAAACTCGAAACCACTCGGTTGTGGTTTGATGTGTTACTAGGTATGAATCAAGGCAGCAAATATTTAGGAATTAGATATTTCTGTAAGTTTTGATACTAGATTGAATGAACTTAATCCATTTAGGACATTATTGAGTAATTATTTTTATTGTATTTTCATGATACAGGGTTTCCAATGGCGCAACGGTTGAAAAAGCGAGTACTTGGGTAAAAACCTCATTTTCCTCTTTCTCAAACTTTTCTTCCTTTTATTATTTGTACACATTCCTTCTAAATGGATTTTTTCTTCTTATTACCCCATAGGTAAGAGCCTCATTCAGCCTCAAGAGGTGACATCACTAGGAATGAGCAAATTTACCAGGTTCTAATTGGTCTTGGGTTTTTCTTTCCAAGTTTATGCAAGACTGTCATTGACCTCTGATGCCCTAGATATGATTAGGGTTTAGTATTTTTGTAATTAAACTTGTGTCTGCTAAGTCTTTCCAAGCCCTGGTTATATCACAGTTAAAATTGTAACAAATTGTTATGTATACTATAATTTTATCATGATCTATCACCATAAATATCTGTACCATGTTGGCACTGTCTTTGTATGCCGACTCCTATTGAAATGTTTAACAAATTGTATGCATAATCGAATATATATTATAGTTTGTTCCATTATAGCATAAATTCTCAACCCTTGTTTATAGTTGGGGGGTTTGTTTGTAGATTGTTCATACTATAACAATCCTGATCTGTGTTATGTAATAGTGTTTATAAAATTTGGGGAATTCCCAGAGTTGCTTCCATGATCAGCTTAAGAGTTATATTGGATTCTTTGTGTAAAGCCTCCTGCACCCGATCTATGGTTACCAACTGGGTTTAGTTTCAATGTAGCACCAATAATATTGTTTTCTTGTTATACATGTATATCTATATTTATTCTTCGGGAATTATAGTGACTACTTTTAAGAAATGAATTTGTTTCTTTATAGAGTATACAATTTTAAATAGTTCAGCTTCATGTTATATTTTTCTTCTGAGTTGACAATAATTTTACCAATTATTGTACTTATTTATTTAGACAAGAGACTCAAGGCAGGCCTTATCCAGGTTCTGCCCAATTCCTCTATCCTACTAGCCCATGTTTACAATAGTCTCTGGTCGTTGGGATCTATGGTTGAATGGAAAATTAAATATAACTCATAATAAAATACTTTATCATCTTTGTTCTCATCATTTCATTTTCAGACTTTCCTTTTAACCAAATACATAACATATCATTCATAAAACTTTTACTTTACAAAGAGGTTAGTAGAACATTTATAGAAATTCACCAATTTTCAATGTTTGGAATCTATAGGTTTTCTTATTTTAATATCCTTTACCTAGACTAGTGTTTTTCTAAGTTGAACCTAGTCTCTATGATTTTCTCAATCCCTTTTAGTCCTTTTCCTTGAAGTCCAAAATATTTCTAGGTTGCTAGTTAACCAGCTTGGCCTTGAACTAACTAGATTATTTGTTTTAAATTAACTTAAATAAAAGTTACAACTTGTATTTATTCAACGGAGTTTCACCTTTACTTAAAGATAGATACACCATCATATAGACATAAAGATTTAGTTATTAGATAGAAATAAACAATACGCTATAAACAAAAAAACCAAATTACTTATTTGTTTCCTTAATTGTCTAGACTAGCCACAAAATCAGTAGGAAAGAGACTACTCTAGCCAATTGATTAGTACAATATCCAATACTAGAAGTCCCCCCGAGCTAGTTTGCATTTCCATAATAGTTATCTAAATAATTACCATAATGGGTTTGGTCTAACACCCTCCATAGTCCCTAACAAGTCTTATCTATAAATTCAACTAAGCACCTGGCTACAATTCGGGATTCCACTAACTAACCAGCTCAAGAACGCATTTCTTAGTAGTGTCGTGCCTCCCTAAAAAATATCCTAAGGTTCACAAGGTTACAACTTTATTCTCCTCTCTTGAACCTCCTCCCTCCAGGTACTGATTTCACAAGATTTCCTCTAGTTTTCTTCCCTCTCACCTTCTTGGCTCCCTTTTCCCAACTGAGATTTTTTATCTCTAGAGAGAGGAATATATGTCTTCTAACTATCTCGTAAGAGAAACTCTCATTTAGCACTTATCTCTTGTAATTTTATGGTTGACCACAATTAATATTATTTATGAAAAATAAAAAGCACTTATATTTATTAACCATTCATTCAAGGCCTTCCATATAACCCACAATCTACCTAGTCATTTTAGTAAAAAGGGATTAAAATATTTACGGCCTACTAAATGGTGTTACATATTTAGAGTGTATCTGACACAATACAAGAAGATCTAATACAAAGCTTCATATTTTTAAAGATATATAATTTAATTTAATTTTCAACCTTCTCAAAATGTAATTTTTGTTTGGAGTATATGTGACATCATACAAGTTGTTGTGATAAAAATGTTTCATACAACAAATAATGATATCATATTTATATTCTATTATATTACAAAAATCAAATTGAAATATAAACTTTGTGAGAAAAATTGAGTGGATGTAATTTTTAATAAATAATAATAATACTAGTTTTTTTAGTTATATGAAAATAAAAAATTGTAGTGAGAAAATTTGAGAATATATGTGGTTTTGTCAATAATGTTAATGTAGAGAAATCTTTCCATAAAATCCAATTAACTATAATATTAAATTATTTTAATAAAAATTAACCGTGAAGCAATGTCAAACTAAAATTTATTATTCCAATAAATGTATTTACTATTTTACAATTTATTTTAAATTTTATAAAATATAATTGGTAAACAACACATAAATATATCTCATGTTTAATGAGATATGGCTATTGTCTAGTGATTATGAAATGTATCAGTTAGAAATTTTACACCAAGGACACACCACACATGATACCAATGATATGTGCCAACAATATAATATTCAAAGAACTGCAAAATATAATGTTTAAAAATCATAAATGGATTCACACTTCTTTTTCACATTTTCAAATTGGGAAGATGTGCATTTTATGTTTTAAAATTATTTGATACATTTGTTTATTTTAATGAACTCGTGGTCATTTTATGAAATAGTATCGAAGTCATTCTATGTGTTGTTCTTGGATTTATTTAATCATAGGTTTAGTAATAAAATAATCCATAGAATTTCAGTTGAAAATTGTTGTATACAGCGATCCATAAACAATGTTTAGACGTAAATAAATCGTATTTATTCACTATATTTGAATTTTTGTAATAAAATTAAAAATAAAAATAAATTTAAGAGGAGAGTGCATAGGTAAACGGGTCTGGAATTCCTAGTTATGGTCAATCTGGCGTCTATTTAGAGGAGAGGCCGAGGATCTTGCATAGTGTTACATCGTTATTTCTGGTGTCTGGGATTCTGGAATATGAATTTCATTTTGGAATGTTGGAACAATTTCTCCTCACTAACGCTGATCTGTCATTTCATCTCCTATGATTCGTAGTTGTTGCTGAGTACATGGGTAAGTTGTACCCATCGCGGACTCAGTCTCTAGATCCAGATGAACTCATCAGAGCCACCATTGCAGTTGAGCTGTCAAATATGATTTCACATCAAGCTGCAGTTGGTAATAAGAGCACATAATCCAATTTTGCTCATCATCTCGATGACACTAATGCCACCGGATATATATTGCATGTAATTGATACCTTGCAGGATATCGTCTCTGAATGTCGGAAGGCACGGAGGAACAAAACCACTAAGGTTGTTAAAACAAACCTGCAACCTTCTTTGTGAAGTTTTGGACAAGACATTTTTTTTGGATCATGTGGCTAGCCTCCAGAAGAGAGCCCTGGTTGGGTTCTGGGAATTCGCAGACATGGATGGTCCCAAAATAAAGGAGGGTGAAGAAACATTGGGAACCAATCCTCAAATATAATCCAAAAATGTTTTTTTGATGAACATGTGATTCAGGATCCATTTCCTCCATTCGGATGATGTAGATAGTATTTTCAAGACTTAATGGGTAAATGGAAGAAGCTTTCATCCCTTACACCATTGGTATGTCACTTCAACCCTTTGTCGAAGGTTCCTCGAAGGTGGTTAATTTGGGCAAAAATGTTTGGTCTCCTCCCTGAGTTATGGACTAAAACGGAAATTATCGAAATCGGGGAGTTTGTGTATTTGGACCCGAAAAGCCTTGGCGTTATGGATAAGTGTGTTTCCTGGGTTCTGTTGGAAGTAAATTTTTTTGGTGGACTCCCTACATAATTAGATATGATGTGGGGATCTATTCGGTATAAGCAGTGCATAGATTTTTGGGATATACCCTTCCATTGTTTGATTTGGCATTATGTCTGTCATGTTATGGCAACGTTCTTATTTGTGCGACTATAGCATACTTAATGCCCCTCACATGGGGCTTTATAACACCATATAACATGTGGCGCGGTGATGAGAAACAAAAATAAAGCGCGGGGTGTTATATGGTGGTATAAAACCCCCATGTCAGGGGCATTATAGTGGTATAAAGCCCCCATATCAGGGGCATTATGGTGGTATAAAGCCCCCATGTCAGAGGCATTAACTATGCTGTAGTAGCAGAAATAAGAACGGCCGCAAAACAGGCCCTCAGGCAGCAGAATGTGCACGCTTCAAAAAGGAATTGGGTGTGGTTTCCATTGGCGATTTTGTCAAATGATGGGACAATGAATGTATCTCAAGGTAACAATTCAAACCCACTATATTCTCCTCACATACTTGATTCGACTCATACTATTCCATCCTCTTATGCTTTTACTTTATCATATGAGGATGTTAGCGAGGAAGTGGATTCATGTATGTCGAGTTTTAAAAATCTATTGATCCAGTTGAATTCCTCATATCGCCCACTTGGTCCTGTAGTGAACTTTATTCCTTCCAGTATGACCAATAACCTTGTTTTTCCTGTTCGGGATGTTGGCCCACCCCATAAATTATGGGGAGTCTCCCTCCCTTCCTTTCAACATGATGGCTCTCCTGCTATTCTGAATGAGGTGCCTCGGGTGAAACATTTTGTGGACAATGGACCATCCTTGTCTGGGACTTTCCCGAGGAATTTGATTGGGAGTGATATTGAATCATGACGCAAAATCCTATGGTGGACCTGGTCCACATCATTGTCCGTAAATATATTGAGTCCTCCCCTATACCGATTATTATCCCCAATTATTCCATGAATGTTACCACTGGTAGAAGCGGAGAGAAATGGAACCATCACAGGACAGTTAACAAATCAAATATTAAATCCTTAATTTTCAGTGGAGATGAGGACTTATGTGATATTCCCAGTATTGATTTTTTTTCAACATAGTACCTTAGAGATCATGCACCCAGTAGTATTGCACCTCTATGAACATTCTTTCCCTAGATATTAGGGGTTTTGGGGGTAGCTCCAAGAAAATATCCCTACGCCATCTTCTTTATTCTGTGAGACCAAAGTTGTATTTATATAAGAATTGATTGATTTTGTGCTGTATATTAAATAATACTTTTTGTCCATATGCCTTAGATGGTACCTATTTGCAATTAATTCTAGTGGTTTATCTAGAGGTATAGTGGCTATTTGGGATCCTGTTTGGGTACATTTAAAGGTTTATAAATTTTTTGTGAGCACTTTACTATCTCAATTTGTGTGTGGTTACCCCTGTCGTATTAATTTCCTCAACATATATCCCCCATATTGTAACAAGTTAGACTTCTGACACAGGATGGATTAATGTGGCATCCTAAAAGTTGGGTTGTTGGTCATGGTTGGCAATTATAATATTATTTTATCTGGGGAGGAATGTTGGGGCTGTAGATGCCATATAAATTCGATGGGAACCTATTTTCAGGATCTCTTCAATGAAAACCACTTGACATATGTCAAGCTTTTGTCTCTTTCTCCTACCTGGACCAATGGTCGTGTTGAGTCCAAATGCATTGGAAAATGACTGGATAGATATATGTTGCATGAAAATATTTTGGAATTTTTTTGGCATATGCGTTCATGGGTCTCCCATGTAAGGTTGGCCGACCATGCGCCTACCATTTTATAGTGGATGAATGGTAAGCCATGGAAAATTATTCCATTCAAATTTAATCAAGCATGGTCGAAAGATCGAGAATTCTACAATCTTGTCTGTAATACTTGGAGGTAATAAGCTAATATATCGGGCAACTTGATGATGAAATTGATTATAGAAAAATTGCAAGCTCTTAAAAAGATGGTTTGATGTTGGGAGAGTGAAAAAACTCAAATTGAAAATGGACATGTTGGATATCGACAAGGAGATGATTCATATACAAAATTATATGGACCTTGTATGTCCATAACATACCCACTTATCCTCATTAAAAGATTTGGTTTTGAAAAAGGGACAAATTCTTAAGTTTCAAGAAGAGTTGTGGCATCTAAAAAGCTACGCAATTTGGATTTCCAATGGCTACAAGAATATAAAAATTTTCCATTAATTTGCCACACATTAGCATAGCATTAAAACAATATGGAAAATTGAATTGGAATCATGGGATATGGTTTTTGCTAATAAGGGTATTCAGAAGGAATCATTGAAATACTTTGAGAGTATTTTCAATGAAAGATCCAATGTGGACATTGATAATCAAATTTTTTTCATTGATTCATATCCCACAATGTTCACTGATGCTCATAACGAATATATTGACAAGCCTGTCACTCTAGAGTAAATTTCAAGAGTTTCGAGATATTTCTCTAGAGATAAATGTCCTCGCTTGGATGTCTAGACTGCTGAATTTTTTATGCATTTCCTAGATATTATGGGGATGAATTTATTGTGGATGGTGGAAGAGTTAAGGCTACAATGCAAGGTTGCAGGGGCGATGAAATCAAATTTTATTGCACTCATCTAAAAGTTCTCATGGCCTAAAACATTTTGTGTCCATTTCCATTTCTCTTGGTCCCGTTCTCTTTCCCAGTCTATTGTAGCCATTTTATTGTCAAATGTAGTTGTTCTTGGTCAAATATAACTGTCGGATGATCTTCTCTCTTTATTTATCCTGCAGCCATGGTCTGGTTCTTCAACTTGTCCTGATGATGAACCACACTTGTTGGTTCGAAACATGTCGACAAATGAATTATGAGGTGATTTTCGCGGAAAACTCTTCGCAAAAAACATTCAGATATTTTTTCCTCATTTCTTTTTGTAACATCGCTTATATGTTGATTTTGAATATTATTTCTAACAAAATCAAAGAGAAGCTCTTGATATACATAACAAAGGAACAATTTGGGTTTCTCAAGAATAGAAAAATCCATGATGTTTTAACCATTTTCCAACAGTGTATACAATCTATTAAGTCTTATAAGAAAGAAACTTTGATTCTTAAACTGGAATTACAAAAAGATGTCATTCTGTATATTGGACATATCTTCATTTGGTACTTTTTAAGATGGGGATAAAAAAGAGCATTGTTAATTGGATCATGCCTTGTGTCTCATATGTTTAGTAAACTATTTTAGTCAATTGTTCCACATTGGCCTTCTTCAGAGTGCATATAGGGCTTTGACAAGGATGTTCATTGTCACCTTTATCATTCCTTTTGGTGATCAATGGTTTGAGATGGAAGATGATGGAGGTGCACGAAAATGATCTATCTTTTGGTTTGTAGGTTATCAGGAACGCATTTATCTCTCATATAATGTTTGTAGATGATTCTTGAATTTTAGTCAGGCATCCAAGCCTCAGTGGATTTTTCTACATTATATCATCACTAGCTTTGGGGAGGCCCCTAGTTTATATGCCAACAATCTAAATTGGTGCTTATTAAGGCCTCTAAGAAAAATGATATGGTGGTTGATATTGCCATTCTTTTTAGGATAAGTATCTCTTTGTTGGACGATGGATTTGACAAAGAATGAGAGAAAGCATGGAGTGTAGATTTCTCTTCTCAATATTCAAAATGGCTAAATAGATTACATTGTAAACATCAATAATAAATGATTGAAGTAGAACTCGAAACCCATGGAGTAGAACTGAAGTAAAACTAAACTGTTTATGATACCTAACAGACAATAGAATCAAATGTGATGACACCTAACTGACAGTGAGATCATTATCTCAACATCCCCTCCTAATCTCAAGTGTTACATTTAGAGACACTTATAATGCCTAATTGTTCTCTTTGAAATTCAAATATATTCTTGCCTAATGGTTTTATGAAAATATCTACTAGTTGATCCTTGGAACCACAACAAGCAAGTATTATGTCCCCATCATTGACAAGTTCACGAATGAAATGAAAACATGTATCAATGTGATTTCTCCTTTTGTGGAAACATGATTTTTTGATAAAGAAATCACTGAACTGTTATCACGGTAGATTAAAGTTGGCTCCTTATGAATATTTAAAGTATCTCTCAATAATCTTCTCAACCACACAGCTTGCTATGTTGTCAAATTTCCTGCTACATATTCTGCCTCTGCATAAGATTTTGAAATAATTGACTATTTCTTGGATGCCCATGAAATCAGATTTATTACAAGATGAAAGGCATACCCTGAGGTGCTTTTGCAATCATCTAAACTCCCTGCATAATCCTTGTTTGTATAACGTGAAAGTGAAAAAAATTCAGACTGTGTATAAAACAAACCATATTCTATTCTCCCTACAATATACCTTAAGATTATTTTTGCAACCTTCCAATGAGAAATCTTAGGTGATTGCATAAACTTGGAGACAAAACTTGTTGCATACATAATATAAGATCTAGTTGAAGTGAGATATAACAAGCTACCAACTAACCTAGGAAAGAAAAAGCAAGCTACCAACTAGACTTTTATACAATGTGGAATCAATTGGTGGTGGTACATCTTCTTTTCTTAGTTTTGTGGCTTAAGAAATTTTTATATCTGCAGGTCTGCGATTGGTCATTCTGAACTTTTGGATAAATCAGTGGCATATGTTTGTTGAACAACAAAAATTCCATTATCATATTGGTGAATTTCAATGCCTAACAAGCATTTCATGACTCTTAGATCTTTCTGAAGGTGTCATTGAGTTTTGGGCAATGACAAGGGATTTGGGCCTAAAAAAGTGACACAAATCCTAGAGTCACAGGCACAACACTAGGGAAAAAAATCACCAGAAGCTCCCTTGCCCTTATTGTGTGAGCTTCTGGAGCCTCCCAGACACACCCTTGTCCATATCAAGGGAGTGTCCAAGGGTTTGATAAACTAAAACTTTAGTTCGTATTAGGGGTTAGTTACCTGAGTGGTTGAGATAGCTCCTGGGAGTTCTGCTATTGGTGTGGAAGATCTGTATGATGTGTTCTGCTAATTCCACTTCCTTAACTGACACATAGGGAGTCGAATCATATCATAGTAACTTCTCATCAAATGTTTACCCCGGTTGGCCGGTTACCTAGGTAGATGTGGGAGGAGGGTGTTACAATTTGTTTCCTCATCTGCTAAGATATTTTTAGATATAGACAGGATCATAAGCCACAATACTATAAATTGTAGTTCTGATACCACTTGTAACATGCATCCTAAAAAAAATATCTCTATTAATCTTTTCCCCTTATTCCTTTTTTTTTATTTAATGGTATTAGTGTTATTTCAATTACTAGATAATTAGATGGTTCCAATTGTTAAATATTTACTTCTATGATTAAGTTGTTTGTGGCATACATTATGTTAGTATGTTAATGTTACCACCAAAGTGTTCACCTTACCTCCTCTCAAATAGGGATTAATATAATATTCAACAACCCATTCTCATTCATATGGTATTCAAATATATTGTAATGTTAAATATGATAGGGGTTCTTGACCTTTGTTTGTTCACTGATTTTAGACATTACATTCCATTGTTGGATAATGAATTAAATATTGCAATGGTTGGGATTCATTTACCCTACCTCTGTGGCGATGTTTGGTGTATATCTCTTTCATGCTCTCTATATGATATAATTTTTTTCCATCCATTGAACTTTGGGATTTGGATTTATTATGATTTGACCCATCCTTCAAATATATGGTTCTGAATTTTTAGCATTAGAATGGAAGCCTATGGTGCATTTTGGTGGTTATCGTAATAACCACCTCCTCCCTAGAGCAACAATCTGATTCATTTGGCTCATCTGGGTTTCACAGTGTGGCTCTACACCCAGAGGTTCATTCTATTAGCGCTTGAAATTTCACCTCAGGCTGAAAAAGGTAAACTCCAAGGCAACATCAAACCACTTAGCCTCGTAGCTAGCCCTACGAGGCAGGAGAGGGCTCTCTCTGGTTTATCTCGGCAAAGATCTTCAATGGGCAGAGATAACCAATAAAGAACACTGATTTTAGGCTAGTAAACTGATAAAAAAGGTTTGATTTGGGATTTTTAGGGTTTTCGTGGAAAATTTGGGAAAGGCAATTTTGGGTGCAGGGATTGGACACAGTTTTCACAAGGGGTTCTTTGGAGGGAGGTAGGAGACTGTATTGATTCCTTTGAAAGATTTGGATGGATGAGAATGACTGGTGAGGAGCTAAGGAGAGCAAGCAATCACCTTGAATTCTCCCTAAACAGCTGAAAACATTGATATTAAGCAAACTTAAAGGCAAAGCATAGCAACCATGAGTTCTACCTTAACACTTCATTTTCCTAATTTGCAGAAGAAAAAGTAAGAAGATGATTTACATAACAAACTTACAAGTACAAAGAGAAACACACCATCAATACATCTAACCACAAGAATCCCAAAAACGACTGCAAAACCCTAGTCTTTCTTCCTTTGCCAAAATGCAGAGATACAATGAATAATACAATAGAAGCTTTCTCCCTCAAAATTCCAACCATGAAAATGACTAAGAAAGTACATAATATAGGCAAGCTAACATCTTTCCTTGCCTCTATGGGTCGAGCTCACTATCCTAGGAGCTGTCTCAACCAATTCCAATCTGAGCACTAAAATCTAGGCAGTCAAAACAACTTGCCTCTATAAGCTAGGAAATCGATTCATTCATTTAATTTTTGCTTATCTCATGAATGAATCTTCTAGAAGAGATAAATAAGTGTCAAACTATCATAAAATTACATCATTTACAACAAGGAGGATCAAAATCCACTCAAAAAAGTCAAACCTAGTCAAAACTGCGTTTCGCTGAGCTATAGGTGAAAATTTGAGAAAATGTGCTCATGCGTAGCGCCCCAATCCTAAACGTGTAGCGCGCCTTTGAGCCAACTTTTGAGGCACTGCCCGGAGTCCAAATGAGGCAAAAGTGGGCTTGTTGGAAAGTTCTAGATGTCGACTTTTTAACCCAAGTGGAATTTCGGAATTTAGTGGTCCTTTACCCCTCCAACATTGCAATCTCCCAAGACTGCTTCTTGTGTGTCAGAAAGGTGGCAGAAAGTCATTTTTTGCTTTTTTTTGATCTTCTAGAGGCTCAAAACTTGGTGAAATTTCTTGGTAATTGCTGAGAAAGTGTATTTTTTCATGAAAAATCTAAAAATTCTAAGTTTTCATTAAATGGACCTCCGCAACGAAAGGGTCGCGCGCGGCGCGCTACGCGTTGGGGAAGAAAACCTGTTTTTTTGCCCAAAAAATTCACAAATGACCAAAAATGCTCAAACTTTTTTGAAATTTCTGCAGCAAGTAATTCATTTAGCACCATGCTCCTTCAAGGAAGCCTCAGCCAAGATGTGGAGGGGGTAGGGCCTTTTTCTTCCTTTTAGTGCCTTGGCCAACCGTCCTTTGAGCACCTTCATTTTTGCCTTACATACATGGATTCGAGCCCAATAATGATTCTTCATGTGGTGGAGCATGTCCTTATCTTTGTTAGCCTTAGCCAGCAACCTCTCCAAACAAGCGTTCGCCCGAATAAGCATGGATTCTCGATCTATGGGTGTCAAATCACGGGTCTCCTACGGGCCAATTCCCGGTCTTCACGAATCTTCCGCTGCTTATAAAGCTCATGCTCATCCTCCAACTGTTTGTTGTGCTGCTCTAAATAGTTAATTACCCATTTTTCCATCTGCAATTTCTTGTGCAGTGACTCATTCTCGGTCCTTTGCTCTTGGATGATTTCCTTGAGCTTTGAGGCAGGAGAGCTAGCCTCAATATCAATGATGTCAATATCTGGATCACCTAACAATCCTTCCTCAATCATGGGCTGCTTGCCCCTCTCTGATACTTGTGTTGCTGTCAGAAGCAAGGCCCCTTCCACCTGGTGTGGAGATAACACTCGCGGTGCTGATGAAGAAGGCGGGACCCCTTCCACCTGATGTGGAGAAAATACTCGCCGAGCAGATGCAAATAAGGCCCCGTGGCCTCTCTGATATGTGACCAATGGAGGGATGACATGTCTGGGCTCAGGGATGTCATACTGCTGTGAAGGTCCTCCCTCCTCATGAACAACCTTAGGGGGTGGTGGCGTTGCGAAGAAATCTCGAGAGATGAAATCCTCTCATGGAATACCCTGTTGGGCCTGTTAGGTTCCTGTACCAATAGGTTTCATCTTTCATGATTGACAGTGGAAGGGTTAAATATGCTCATCATTGCAGGCTGCAAAGGTTCCATATTTTGTGTACATACTACAAAAAATTAAAAAATGAAAAGAGGGTATGCCTTAAAAGAATAATCAAAGGGCAAGGAAATCAAGTGGTCAAGAGAAAAGTGAAAATGAACGCCAAACTAAAGACTAGGAAAGTGGCAAGTCAAAATGCCACTACTAAGCTCATTTGGCAGTGTCATGTTATCCAAATACTGCTGCTAATCACACTTGATGGATGGCCCAACAATCTAAACTGGACCCTGCCATGGTTAAATTGCTTGCTACAGAATAGAGAATGTTCCCTGACCAAACAGCTCAAGCTTGGCAGATGACTAGCTAGGTAGAGAAATAAAGGTGCCCAACTGCTTAATCTGGGGCCTTGGAAGAAATAAGGGTAGATATTAGATAGGAGGGCAGTCAAAAGAAAAACAGGAAGAACAGGGTCTGCTAATTCAAATGCACCCACTTTAATGAAGAAAAAATATTAGGATTACTAGGATGGGTAAGTAGTGCAAGGTTGCAGAAATGGAGGGCCATCATCAATTGGCCTATTAAGTGCAAAAACTTATGCCACTCAGGGTGTGGGCATCAAAAACAAAGAGTGGAGGACAAGCATTGGAAGCATGTCTAACTTCCCCAGTTTCCCCCAAAAATCATTTCTTACTAACACTCCCAAGGGCCTTGAGTTCTTCTCAGGTGTCCAGTTCCACTTCATTACATCACAAACTACTTGGTCAAGCCATGAAATTCAAACATGAAAAGAAACCACATTTTTTGTGTAAAACATCATTTTTCATCATTTTCATTTATCCTCAAAATCCTAAGTTAAGTTTCACTTATTTAAACTTGGCTTCACCCCTTCATTCACCTCACAAACCATACTAATCACTAATTAGCTCCCCAAACTCCCCCTACCCCTAATCCTATTACAATCTATTTGAAAATCTCCCAAAAAATACTATAGATACCCTCCCCCAAGCACTATAGCTATAAAACCTTCCTTGGGAAATATCAACCCCTCAAGGGTTAGTATTAGCCCTCAAATCATCCTAAAAACTATGGGTTTGGCAAAAAACTATGGTCAAAAGGCAAAAAAATCAAATTCCCCGCCCTCATTTACCCTTTTTCCCCTTTCCTCCGCCCTAAACCCGTTTTATTATAAATTTTTTGAATAAAAAACTTTTAAATAAAATGTGCGTATAAAACCATAAAACCCGAAATCCTAAAGTTTCTACCCACCCCGCGCGCCCGATGTAATTAAATATATTTTAATAACTGGCGGGTCCCCATAGCATAATGTGGCGGCATATCACAATCGCCACCCACCGTGCGATCTCCCACCCCGCCCATCCAACGGTGGGCGGTCGATCTTCCAACACCACTGCCCGACCTTTTGTGTCCGGGGGATGGGCAGTATTACCGCCGTACCGCCGCCACGCGTCAGGCGCCTGCGCTATTCACTGCCCCCCCCCTCCAAACATCTTACCGCCAAGGACCCCTCCAGGGAAACCACTTACTGCCTTCCTCCCACGCTGATGTCATGCCCCCATCAGCGTGACGTCACCCCGCTTTGCCGCCACCAGGCCTCCACGTCACCCCTGGCCACCATGTCGCCCTGTCCACCCTGCCACCGTGTCAGTGCCATCTGGGCACCCATGTCACCTACCACATCACTTATCCGTACCCAGGCCCATGATGACGTCAGCATGACGTCATCACAAAAAGGCGCCAATATGCCAAAAATGCATAAAAAGGCATCAAAAAACCATTATTTCGCATTATTTTCTACGACGCCTGGAGCTCCTCTGAAAGCGAAATTCAACCCACAATGGTCAAAAAGCAAAAGCTATCCGCCAAAGTTGTTGCCGCCTCCATTATCAACCCAACTACCTGCAATTCAGCCAATTCGACCAGTGCAAACGCCTCGTACGCCATTAAAATAGGTATTTTGCCGCAGGCACCCTCTCTTGTCCACTGTTCTCCTTGCAATCCTATTTTCCTGCTTAAACAACTCAGCTAAAGGACCCGCATTGTTAAAATTCACCTCTAAAATCTACCTAAAAAGCCTCTAAAGCCCCTGCGCGACGGAAGTCTCGAAGAAACTTGTGACCCTCTGTAAACTTTACCATTTTTCCACAAAAAAGCAACTAAAGAAGCCAAGCCACCGGCTAGAAGACTAAATTGACAATGTTCCCCCACCCCTGCTAAAGAAATTCTCTACAAATAACCAGCTAACCAGCTCAAAAACACTTTGGTTCCTCAAAACAGAGTGCCCCACAGATTCATTAAGCCTGTGACAGCCTCCTTGCACTGCCAAACTGCTCACTGCAAATAGAGAGCAGTAAGCCATTCCTCAGCATTCATATCAAGCTTAAAATACAGTAAACCACCAGCAAAAACAAGACAATGGCTACTCTAGCTGCTCTGGATGTAGTGCCCATAAATCCACCTAAAAGAGAACTAGAAGCTATGCCACTGGTGGACAGTGATGCCCTCATCACACACTTTGTGGCAGAGAGAAGCCACTTGCAAACATATTGTCAGTTAAGAAACAGTCACTTGGACAACAGTGACCTGTATGGGATCTGGAAATCTAATCTACCCACCTACTTCCTGCCTCCTGAGAATATTTTCCCTGAAATCATCCACCTATGTGCAGAGAACTATGACCAGAAACTCAGGGCTGTGAAGTCTCCATCTGGGAGCATCCTCTTTTATATAACTCTAGATTCCATCAACCAGATGCTCAACTACAAGCAAAGCCAATTGCTATACCCCTTCTCCATCAACTATTTTCTAGAGGAGGGCTCCAAACTCTCTAGCGCAGACATTGCTGCCATAGCTAGGAAATTCATGAAGGCTGACTACCAACCTTCTGGGCCACCTCCTTTCTCCTATGCAGATTTCAATGAGGTTGGCAAGCTACTGGTAGATATGTTGACCTCTGTGTTGGGGTTCACCACAAACAAGCATGTTGATCTAACTGTGCTGGTCATGCTCTCTGCATACAGCCTTATGAAGCCCCCTGCTATGAAATACAATTATGCCAAGTACACTGCCAATAAGATACATGATCAATTGACAAGGCTGAATAGGGAGGCAATATTCAAATATTCATCATACATCTATCACTTATTCTTGTACTACCAGACAGACTGCTTCCAGTGCTCAATCAAGAAGCTAGACTCACAGGGTGAGAGAAGGTCTGTGATCTTCTGGTCTTCAGTCTTCCACAAAGTCCAGAATTCCCCCTACTCATACTATGAATTCATTGATCAGTTTGTGTATCCAGTCACATGCCTTTTAAAGAGGACTCCTCCTATCAGATTGTCCAAGGATATGCAGAAAATCTTGCAGCTATCCAGAAGCTACAAAATTGGTGATTGGTACTTGTACCAAAACCACACTGTCATCAGAAATTATGGCTGTGAGCTCTGTCCCTACAAGTTCCCAAAGTATGTCCCTATGAGGCTATTTTCCCTGGAGTAATATAGATAGCTTATAAACTTTGATCTAACACACTCTCACAGTGCCAAGAAGAAAGCCAACCTAAAGTTCAGGGACCAGCTAGGCCCATTTACCATGAACAAAAAAGATGGTTGGCAAGAAGCTGACCAAATACTAGGACAACAGCTCAAACTCAAAAGAAGCTTCTGGTGGGTCCCTTATGACCCTGAAGGTTTCATCAGTGCTAGGAGGGTTAAATATAGGCTGCTAGCCTATAAGCATTTCCCACTCCCTCAAGTACAACACTTTGCTAATCAAGATGAATGGGTGCTTGAATCAATAGTAGAGGAATTGACTCAGGAAGAAATAATGGAGCAGAATGTAAAGGACTTGGAAAAAACTCTTGACTTAGACTCTTGTCAACAGGTCTTATTCAAGCAACCAGTCCAAGCAGGAGAAAGCACCTCTACTGCCCCAGCTGCACAGGA
>APFE030079595.1:0-26255 GCA_000404065.3 Pinus taeda | reverse complement strand
TAAAGTTATCAAATGAAGCTCTTGGCAATTCAATGTACCATTTTGTTGCCAGACCAATTAACGTTCACTGAAAAATCTGAACCCTAATCGAATCATCATTTAGAGTGTTGAATGAACACCATAGATGAAAGGTCATGACATGATTCGATGGGTCTTCAACCAGATTTCCATTAAATTTAGGAATAACTGACGAAATTTTATGAGGAATCACCAGAAACTAAGGGGCATAAGCAATTGGATCGTTTGTTAGCTAATTTAGATCCAGTAACTCTAAAGTTTCCAGGAAGGGCAACTCTTGATTCAGGTTTGGTGAAGCATACCCTGGATAGCATGGTATCGCCTGAGTAGTGGGTCTTTGGATACCAACATAATGCATTTGATGTTGATAACTTTGGAAAGGTTGATGAGCATAACCATTATGAAATGATTGATGATGATTGTTTTAAATGTACGGCTGCCCACTACTTGCAAAGATTTGTGGCTCAAATTCTTGGTAAGCTTGTTGGAATTGCGGTTGTTGAAATTGCATCAGCGATGGTTGTGAAACCCTTTTTTGTTGTCCAATACTGGCCATTTGACCAAGATGAGGGGTTAGAGTACTCATTTGAACCTAGGCTGCTCTGATTAGGGAGCCACTAACTGGTGATTGCGATTGTGTCGTGGAGACAAGAGGCTGTTGTATTACGACCTGAGAAACTTGAGGTTGAGATACAACAGGAAATGCTTATACTTGTGACAATGTCACAATGGCCAATGTAGTGGGGATATTCGACACAGGTAGGCATTGTTGCATTGAGTATACAACTCTTGGTTGTTGAGGTAGTATTGGCACCCAACCGTTGGATGTAATTCCATCATGACCTGAATTCTATTGTGAACTCCCATATGGTTGTTCTCCCGGAAGAAACAATGAGAGGGCATATTGCCCCCCATATGGCGACATTCTTGTGCTCAAAGGAATGATTGGCCTTTGGGGACCGGATTGCCCAAATTGATACTGTTACGAAGGAACAATTTGTTGAGACTCAACATAAGAGATTTGGGATATTATTCTGGACGAACAAATGGGAAAATACCATATTGTCGAAAGAGTCCCTGGATGGAATCCATCTAGCGGTTGAGAACTAGTTGGGATAGATGGTACACCAATGAACATTGTTGGAGTAGCAGTAGGAAGTTCTGTTGCTACCGCGTCAAATGACATAGTCCTAGATGTCAACGGTTGTTCAGACATATCGAGCATATCCAAAAGATTTCCTAGCGATTCTACAAGAACTTGCGATGAAGGGAGACTAACTTCTGATGACGAAGGATACAGGGTGATCCCGGCTCCAAAATGTAATGGAGAACTGGATGGAGTATCCTCCACAATCTCTTATATTGCAATGAATCCAGGTGGTAGAGGTAGACCGTTAGGTCCGTAAAATATTTCTGGCATCAAAGAAGGTATAGACTCTGCAGTGATAGTTGTTGGAGGGGTAACACCTTCGAAATTAGTTGTAGATGGAGTCGATTCAGGAATAGAAGCATTTTCCATTACACTAGGATCAGTTCTAATGTCCTCTTGTAGCCGTGTTCTGTGAAGGCAGGGGTACCAAATATGGTTGGAGTAACCAGAGTCCGTGAGGATGTTGGAACACAAGTTCCAAGCAAAAACGGGACTTCGATCCGGTTAAGTGAGTTCGCTTTGTCCAGAATAGTTTCATTTCTGGAGTCAAATATGGTTGACTTGTTAATCTCCGTGAACAATGGGGTTTCGATTGACTTTCTTCCATGATTTCAGATTACTTGATCAACTCAAAATAAGGGAAAAATGATTCCAAATTAAATGAATTTTAGACGCTTTGACAGAACTTGCTTATTAATTTTTAAGAGTCGAGAAAAAACAAAAGATGACTCTAGTCACCTTTGATTTTTAATGAGCCTGAAGTGACAAGTGCTCAGATGGACCTTTTCCTTTAAGGAGTCTAAAAACGAGCGAAAGAGACTACTCTAGAAATCGAGATAGAGGGATTACCAAACCAATCACAAAACTATAGAATACGTTTTACTGTACGACAATCAATCTTCTGAAACGTTGTGTTCGGTGCATTGCAATCGATACGGCGGTAGGCACGGCTTCCTAAGGATAAAGGATATAGCCTATTATGGTCTCCCAATATATACTTGACAGTATGTGGGAGCACAAGTCCATACTGGCACTTATTGTCTCAAAGAGGAGGAATCACTCAACCAGTGATGAAAGCGATAGTTACCAGGCTTTACAACGCCACAATACATCTCTAACCTAGACTTCTAAATGTTGTGCGTTAGGTTCCAAAGCATTTTTATGTTCATTTAATTTATTTTACAGTTGATCTTTCTTAAGAAGTTTTCCTTTCAGGTTCACCGCGTGATGTAGACATACAATTCCTGAAATACAATCTAAGATGATAAACAATCATTTAATCTTCTTTTTGCAATGAAAATCCTAGCTACTAAGGAAAGAGAAACCAGATTCTTTCAACATAGAGCAGGGAGCACACACTAGATGCACTGTCCTAAATAAAAATCAATAAGAAGCCTAAATGAAAATGCCCATGCATGTATTTGTTTTCTCTTTCCTAATGTGTGGATGACAAAAAGAATGCTAAGTACAAATATGAATTGTTTCAAGTGACAGTACTAATGATTTTCTCTTCAAAAAATGAAAGGAAGACAATGAGGACACTTTGCAATTTTGAATTGAAAATTGCTTTCGACAATTTAAAAACTACTAATTCAAATCAAATACAAGAGTAACAGTGTAATCGACTATCAAGAATAGTAGGATTCTTTTCTTTGACTGAAAACGACACTTGCGACACTTCCAAATCAGAACACGACAACTTGATTACGATACTTCTTTGTAAATTAGAACTGTAAATGGTGAACAATACATAAAATAATTTACAATTCTTTGTACTATGAAGGTTGAATAATGCAAAGGGAGGGAGTTTCCATAGTGTTATACTGATCATAGAAAACAAAACTGCTAAATAAAGCTGAAAAGAGTGAACAAAAACCAAAATCTAGAAGCAGTAGAGGTCTTATCTGATCATCGCACCAGTACCACAGAGAAAGAGCGATGCATCTCACCTACTACACATGGGAGGTGCGATGCATCTAGATTCTAAGAGGAGAAGGTGCGATGGTCCAAGGACGAGACTTCAACTGGGTTCTTGGTCATAGTTTGCCGCTCAGTTTAGGGATTTAAGCCGAGAAAATGATAGTCAGTAAATGAAAATCACAGGGGCTGATCTAATGAGGCTACTAGAGCCACCACCAGGGCAATTAGGATGTTTGCAAATCAATTATTTAGTTTATAAACAAAACCTAGAGATAGATTGAAGCGACATTGATCTACTTTACACTTGCATAGCAAATGCAGTTCGAAGGCTAGTAGGCTTGACTTCAGACTCCGTCTATAAGTTTATAAATAAAACAAATATAGACAAGCAAACAAGCTATTTGCTTCCCAGTGGAGTCGCCATTTTGTTACTCAGAAATCTAATGTCTATGCAGAGCTGCTAGTCCCACTAAGACAGGTAGCTATCTTATAAACAAATAGATTAAAGTTAATTTTGTTTCCCTTTACGAGAAGTAGATAGGAGAGGAGCAAGGAATACCAACCTCAATCTTTTGCTTGGTTTTCTGCTCATTCCCTCTCCTCTCTAACGGATCTTTGCCACTCCTCCCGTGACCACCCCGCTTCAAAGAGTACCTGTAAAGTCAAAGCAGCATAATACCTTCAAAGTGTAGAGATCTACAATCGTAAACAATATAGGACCAAATATGTATTGAGCACACACATGCATATAATAGCAAACATACAAGAATGTGGAGGAAAACTTAAATAGCTTTATTGATATAAATATTAGAAGAGAGGATTACAACCCATTGATCTGACCCAACGTCATACTCCCAGCATGAAAGCCCTTCTTCACCTCATGAAAAACTTAGATCACCCAACACTATGATATTCCACCAAGAAACCAACAACACTTCCTTAAAAGATACAATATTCTGGCCTATGGATCTCTGGGATGAGGGTTCCATATATAGATGATTGCAGGGGGTGAGTCAGCTTCTGGGATTTTTATTAGTGTCCTATCTCTGATAGTTATTGATTCCACTCTGGGATTGATGATCTCTTACTCATCCCTGGGCGAATTTACAGAGGCAAGTGTCACAGGAGAAGTTTCTGGAAGATTCCATGATCATCCACCTTGCAAACTATCTCTGCCATTTGTCTACTCTCACCCATTGCACCCTACAGAATGGATTTTCAGTATGCACCACACTTTTTGCACTGATAAGGTGAGATGCATCACACCCTCTGCACTGAGAAATCTGTGTGGTCGAGTTTTCAGCAGTTCTGAGCAGTTTTCTGTGTAGAACTTCTGGGAGATGATGTAATTAGCTGACCTTGCTCCTTTAGGGCATGAAACAACACTCTTAGGGACTCAGAAGCCCTTGGTTTATGGACATATATGACTGGGGTTACAGTGCCCAAAAATGTCTATAACAAGTAGGTGCAGTAAGGATAGAATAAAGTATCACATATAAGCAACACACCTAAATAATAGGATTTAAGGTGGAAACCCAATGTGGGAGAAAACCACCATTGTTGTCATCTCAGTCTTCAATCTTATTAATATGAAAAATTTCTTACTTTATTGTACTGGTGTAGACTAATGCTAGTACGTAGGCAGCCACATGCTAAAGGATATAACCTTCACTCATTCTCCATATCCTATTGGAAGGGAGCTCAAACCCCCTGATCTGATTTCCAACTACTACTGGTAGGAAGCTTTGACTTCCTCACTAACGGATCCAACCCTCAACAACATCCGTGGACCATGTTTCATAAATTTTCACATTGGATCCACGTTATTTAATACATCACAACTTGTAGATCAACTGATGCAAACACCAACTTAATTCAAACAAAATAGTGAGATCAATGTAAGTAGAACAGAGAACTGAATTCAGAATACAACATCAACAAATAGAATCAACTTCAACCCCAATAATCCATATGCCAACATGTATACACTACTTCACTTAATGAAACCCACATGTATATGCACTTTTTTGAAGAGAAACCTGCATACAAATCTCAATATGCTAAAAACGTGTAATTTTGAATTAAACACAGAGTTTCCTAGAGTTATTCTGCAATTTTATGTTAGCTCAAAGAACACTCATACAATTAGCATAATATTTTCAACCAATCAACATGTAACCAAATTCAACTTCATCATTCAATTAGTTCTACTTCAGACATTATCACTCAACCCAAATCAACATGACGACATCACTGACAGACGACAAAGATACATCATCATTGACCAGGTTGATCAATTTATGAACAAAAACCCTTCCTTTATGTACGTGGCTTTGAATAAAGAAACCCACGTGTATACATGACTTAACCAAGACAAACCTGCGTATGTATCTGTAATTTTTTACCGAAAAATGTGCAGCTCTTCAGAAATTCAGAAAGGTGTAGATCATAAAATTTAGAGATAAAAACATGCATCAATACTTAAATCTAGTCAATCCATGAGAAAATCATATAATGGAAAGTCATTTTAGGTCTCATGATCTTGATCCATCATTGTATTCATCGATGCATAATTTTTTCAGATCTATGTGTCAACTATGGCCCTTACAATGCAAATATACTTCATGTTGAAGTATTCATCAAAATCCCTTTCACATTCACACTTAACGCTTTGATCTTCACCTCCTTATATAGTTAGAGCCTTAGCCAATACCATAAGTTAAAACTACACTATTGTCAGTGGTAATCTTAGATGGGATCAAGTAACTGTTAATGCGCTCAATATTGTGGGCCAATACCATGGTAAGGACCCTTGGTATTCTTAAATTAGTGCATTGGTATGTACATGACTTTGCTTCTTTGTACCTACATATACTTGTCATCTTTCATCTTATTCTTCCTACAAATATACCATGTTAGATAAATGAAATATAAACATAACCAATATACTGCAGTGAAGTTCAAGGGAGGCTATCTCGTATTCACAATCCTTCCATATTATCGCAACACACACACACACACAAAAACACACCTATAATGACATGAACATATCAACTTATCCACATCATTCATTGTAAAACCAACTAGATACATGACAACCATAGCCACTACAATTCATGGATACAACTAACATGCATGCATAGCAATCACATCCTTCCCATCCTGTCCAAGTATTGAACCTAGAAGCTCTGATACCAATCAGTAATGTGACACCACACATTTACCCACTTTTACAAGAACTTTGGGTAAATGCAAAGAGAAGTTCCAATATGACATGACCCAAACTCCTAGTTTTAGTTAAGGAAGTAGAGCCTACAAACCGGCCACAAATTAACATCCTACAGGGACTACAAATCACCCAAAAACCTAGGTGGTCAATCCATGATATGGAACCTTTTTTTAGTCACCTAGACCTATAACTACACCCTTGAAACTACCTTCATGCAGTTGTGAACTTCCAACCACACTCAGAAGCCTTGCTCCACGTGGTTATGACCCCAGATCCTCATTTTTGTGCCTTCGGTCTTGAGATCTAAGCCAGTTTTCTAGGCTATCCTCCAAGCCACTTCCCAAAAGTTCTTGTAACTTTTCAAAATCATATTTCTCATAACAAAAATGTTAATAATTCAAACTTGAATCGAAAACATGACCTTGGCTAACTAGAACATACTAGATATTTTGTGAAACACATGGAAAACATGTAAGCTACATGTCATGAATGCATACCTAATTTTATGTCTTTGTACTTTAGTTGAAAATCCCCAAGAAGTTGTAATGCCCTCTCAAGTATCTGTAACAACACTTGTTAGCCTATGCATTCATAAACCATTTATTAACTTATCAAAGAGTCATAATATCCACAACCAAATCGCTTAATAAACCATGCTTATAACTAACATACAACCATAATATTAAACATGACAGAAAAACCATCAAATCAACATAATAACAAGTACAAATGCTCATAAATCATAATATGAAAATAAATCTTACTAAAATATGAAAATTCCAACCAAGTTAAGCACTTCCACATACGATTTGACCATAGATTGAACTGAACCAAAACTTTCTTTCAGTCAATCACCACTATGGCATATTCCATGCATGAATGTGGGATCTCATGGGATAAACCAAGTCATAAAGAACTAAGGGAATCCATAGTTTAAACCACTTCCACCTCAAACTACCACAATCTCACAAAAAATAATCAAGAGATCACAAACCAAAACAAGCTTGGATTCCTCATAATTTCTTCACCATACCTTGAGGAATTTTCCTGTCTACACCCTCCTATAAAGGGATTCCCAAAGAAAACCATCTCCACCCCAAACCCTTGGGAATTTTCCTGAGACCACTTCACATGGTTCCAACGCTTTTTGGCAATCCAAAGCTCAACCAGGAAATGAATCCCATGACATAATGGCAATCTAGGAAACGGCAAGGCAAGGCTAAAACCACTATCAAATCCGACCAAAACCATGCCAATGAAAACAAATGAACCAAATACTCAAATGCATAAAACATGCAGTCACATATCATCTAGGAAACCACACATGCAACCTGTTACCTATAAAAATGTCCTACTCAAGTTGTTGATCCAACCTTCTCCTTTCTTTCCTTGCTTGTCCTTGCTTAGTCCTTTCCCTTCCTTTGCTTGCTTTATTTCTTTCTCCTCTTGGTGTTCCTTTCTCTCTCTAAAACTAATTCCAAATCCAAACTGATAAAAAACTATTAGCTAATCCTTAGAAGCTCTTTCATCATTGAGGCCTTTATTATCTTCATTTTCCTTCATTTTTCCTCTAATATCCCTCTCATGCAAATATATGTCTCTTAGCCTTCCTTTTGTCCTATTTCCTTTATTTTCATAAATAAAATTCCAATTAATGGCTCTTTGTCGTGTCCAAGCATTTGCCAATTTCATTAGCCATTAACAAACCGAAAGTGATGCCCACTATAGTTATTTTCCCAACATTCAACTTGGAATACTTGTCCCACAACCTTGGTCTTATTTTGACTTTATTAACCTTTATTGTATGAACTTTAACCTACGGTTGTTAAAAGACTTCATCGATTTCATTGAGAAAACTAAACACCTAATTCTTGATGGAAACAAAAACACGGTTAAATGTGATGTCATCTCCCTATTTACCAAAACCCTATCTTAGAAGCCATTGACCTCATTTAAAAACTAATTGATTCTAAGACCCTCAAACTCATCAAAATTTTCCTCACCACTACTTTCTTGATTTTTAATGGAGTCTACTATGAAAAACCTGAGTGCACAACCATGGGTTCCTCCATTTCCCTTATTGTTGCCAACATATTCACATAGCGCTCTGAAGCCTTATCCCTTAAAATCTTCCACTTAAAACCTATGTTTTTGAAGCTCTTTGTCGATGATATCTTTTTTATTTGGTCCCATGGTATGCTACAACTCTGAACCTTCCTGTCCCATATTATTCACTTTCCTTCCTAGTTCCAATTCAATATGGAGCTTTAGTCCAAACAATCCCTTCCTTTCTTAACATCCTTGTCTCTTGTCATCCTGATTACCCACCCAGTCTATTGTAAGAAGACTCATACTGATAGATACTTTCATTCTAGCTCTCACCATCATCCTGCTCAAAAATATGTTGTACTTAAAACCCTTGCTACTTGTGCGAATCATATTTCTCCCTCTCAATAATTTTCCAATGAAAAAGAACAAATCACCAAAGCCCTTAAATCTAATGGTTACTCCTTGTCCTATATCAAAAAATAATTCCATTATGCTATCCACTTTAATCTTAAAATCCTTGTCATCAATCCACCCTTAGCCAAAGTCTCCCTTCCCTATATTTAGGGAATTACCAATAATAATTCCAAAATCCTTTCTAAGAGGAACATCAAAACCTTGTTCAAACCCCATAAAACCCTTAGTAAGGTATTCATGTTGGCCAAAGACAAGAGTGGCCCCATTTTTGGCCTCAAAATCTATGAGATCCCTTGCTCCTGTGGAATGTCTTATATAGGAGAAATTGGAAGATCCTTCAAAGCCTAGCTTAAAGAGCATATGAATGACACATACCATAACTGAATTACTAAATTGACTATCAATGAACACTCCCACAATACCAAGCATTTAATTTGTTTTTCAAAAACCAAAGTCTTCACCTCTACCTCTTTCCACTCAAACCACATCATTAGGGAGGCTCTAGAAATTAAAAAGCACACTAACAACTTTAATAAAGAAGATGGATAACAATTGAGCCATTCTTGGAAAGCCACTATTATTTTTTTGTCCATTAATAATAATAATCCTCCTAACCCTGTTAGGCCTAACCATTCTCAGTGACCCTCCCCCTTCACCTTTCACTGGCTCCTCTTTGTTGCCTTATCTGCAACCCTTTGCTTTTCCTAGTCTCATCCTTCAATCCCCACCCCATAGTTTCTTGGAATTGTCTTTTCAGCCAAGGGATTGTTGGAAGGGGATTGTTGGAAGGTTGGGCCAGCTCATTATCAATAAGAAAATGATTGAATTGAA
The DNA here is from genome assembly GCA_000404065.3 of Pinus taeda. Lineage (NCBI taxonomy): Eukaryota > Viridiplantae > Streptophyta > Pinopsida > Pinales > Pinaceae > Pinus > Pinus taeda. The sequence continues at coordinate 16,644 of APFE030079595.1, read as the reverse complement.
AAAGGCTAAAAAAAAAGGAACTAATGGTCCCATAGACTATTTATAGTCTAGTGGATGTTAAAAATATCATTTGATTTTATAGTTTGGTTCTAGACAAATTAGACTACAAATTAGGCTTGAAAACATTCCAAAAAATCTAACAAATAGCCTCTGTTATCCTACAATTTTAGTTTATTAAAACTTATTATTATTATAATAACAATTTAGTAATTTAAAATAAGTATTTTAGCATGTCCCATCCAATATTAAAATCAATTTGACGAACTTTATTATTCTATTAATTTGGCCCTTCAATCTATTTATTATATTTTTCTAATTATTCTTATTTAATATAATTTTAAGGCATAGTCTAGCTTATAGAAGAAATATATTTTTGAATATGATTTCTCTAGGCTCCAATAAATTATTTGATGTGATTTCTTGGCTTCAATAAATTATTTGATGTGATTTTTGCCAGAAAATTTTCTCTCTAAACGTTATGGATCATAGAAGTCTAACCTCAGAAATGCTTTTGAATACAAAAATGGATTCAACTCCCTAAAATTACGTAGATCAAACAATTTAAAGGTAAATAATATTAATTTAATAATTGAAAATAAATATTTTAAGATTTCCACTTTAATATTAAAATAAATTTGAACAAAAATCATTATTTTATTAATTTGGTCCTTCATCCCATTTATTATATTATTCTAATTCTTTTAAATTAATATATTATATTTACTCTAATTTAACCACAACCTTTCCCCAACTTCCAAAAAAAATAATAATTATTAATTATTAATAACAAATTATTAATTATTTATTGTTAATAAACATCAAATCAACAATGTTCACATTCTCTCTATTTTTATAACAATCATATTTCTCTATTTTTCTAACAAACATATTTTATCTCTATCTCTCTGTCCTAATGATCATATTTTATCACTATCCTCTATACTTTTGTAACCGTCATATTCTATATCTATCCCACTAAGACTACTATTCCCATACTTCCACTAAAACAAATAGCACATTGCATATTTTTCTAATTCGACTAATTTAATATAACTTTAATACTAATTTAATAATTTAAAATAAATATTTTATCATTTTCCACTTTAGAATTAAAATAAATTGGACCAAATCATTATTATTTTATTAATTTGGTCCTTCATCCCATTTATTATATTATTCTAATTCTTTTAATTAATATATTCTATTTATTCTATTTCTATATCTATCCCACTAAAACCACTATTCCCATACTTCCACTAAAACAAAGAGCACATTGCATATTTTTCTAATTCGTCTAATTTAATATAATTTTAATATTAATTTAATAATTTAAAATAAATATTCTATCATTTTCCACTTTAGAATTAAAATAAATTGGACCAAGTTCATTATTTTATTATTTTATTAATATGGTCCTTGATCCCATTTATTATATTATTCTAATTATTTTAATTAATATATTCTATTTATTCTATTTTAACCATAACTTTTATTATATTCCATTTTATTATTAACAAATTATTAATTACCAATATATATCAAATCAACAACATTCACATTTTCTCTATCTTAATGGTCATATTTTATCACTATCCTCTCTACTTTCTTAACAACGATATTTTATTAGTATCCTCTCTACTTTCCTAACAGTCATATTCTATTTTTTATCTTGTACATATTCTTGGTTTAACCCTCTTACTATTCCTAGACTTCCACTAAAGGGAGCAAATTGAAAACATGGTCCCTTAATAATGTTTGAGTCAATTTATTTTGAAGAGAGAATACTATCCAATCATAGTTAAACTTGATGTTTCATATATGAATCTATCTATTCCAAAAAAAACATTACATGTTAAATTAGTCATATTTTATTAGCATCCTCTCTACTTTCTTAACAGTCATATTCTATTTTTTGTCTTTTACATATTCTTGGTTTAACCCTCTTACTATTCCTAGACTTCCACTAAAGCTAGCGAATTGAGAACATTGTCCCTTAATAATGTTTGAGTCAATTTATTTGGAAGCATGAATACTATCAATCATAGTTAAACTTGATATTTCATATATGAATATGTCTATTCCAAAAAAAAGATTATATGTTAAATATCATTCTAATATTAACTTGGTCTTATTTTGATATGTTTGTTGTGCCAAGAGGCGCTTTACAACCCAGTGTAGAGGTAAATCTCACGTAAACATGTAAATGTAAATGTAAAAATTCGACATTTTTAATCTAATGTCGGCCAAATCAATCTAATTATTATCATGTATAAACATAATATAAATTTAAAATATAAAGAGATTATGAACACTCAAAATATAGGTATTGTAAATAAATATAAATATAAATAAATCGGAAGTATGGTAAATAAATAAAGCCTCTTTTTATACTTACTCTAAAAGTATGGTAAAATAAATAAAAATATAAATAAACTAGAGGTATTTTAGGTGAAGCCTATGAACCAAATACCAAGGGCCTTATTATTAATATTATGCAAACAAAAACTAACCTTAATATAAATATTAATAATAAAAAAATGGCACATGGAATTGACCCGTCGTATTGAAAATCAATTGTATTGACACATGGTATTCATGTGAATGTAGCCTATTTAAAAGAGGAATTGAACCAGCATAGATCCACCTTTACTCTGGATCTACTAAGCACTGAGAGATCAAATATCTTTATATGCCAACTAATATTTGATCCCTTTACATTGCTTGGTAGATCCAAAGTAAAGATAGATATTGTTTTTTCATATACATGTCTATTTGTTTATTTTTTTCTACCTTTTATGACTTGGAAAAGAATGAGAAATGACCTATCATCTTTACAAAGATTGTATATCATTATATTTTGTGAGTTACAATTTCTTTCTCCCAAAATATTCCCCTCCATGTAACGCTGGCTATATTTCTGGGCAAGAGCTAACCAGTCTGCCATAGGGTATTAGATGAGTGGTTAGCTACATACCGTTTAACTTTATAACACATAACATTTCTGGGCAAGAGGTAACCAACCTGCCATAGGGCATTAGATGACTGGTTAGCTACATACCGTTTAACTTTATAACACATAACACACCCTCTAGCATAACGAGATAAATGAAAAATAATAGGGTGTGTTATAAAGTTAAAGAGCATGCAGCTAACGAGTCATTTAATGCCCTATGGCAGGGTGGTTAGCTCTTGCCATATTTCTGTGTTACATGATGTTCTCACTAGGGCAGGGATACATGCGAGAATAGTAAGCTGCAAAGATCAACAACAGTACTATTCTATTTGATAGATTTCCCCTTAACCTCCAACTGCTATCGCTGAAAGGGATCTCCTTCGAAGAATTGGCAGGCTGAAACTGGTTTGCAATTATTTTCATTTATTATTCTCATTAGACAAAAACACTATTTCTATTCATTGTTGTCGAAAACAATGAATGGAAATATTTGCAAACCATTTTCAGCTTCGCCAATTCCTTAAGGGATATCCCTTTCAGCAATAGCAGTTGCAGGTTCAACGACAATTTATCAAACAGAATAGTAGTGTTGATCCTGTGCCGCTTACTATTCTCGCAAGCATTGCCTGCACTAGCGGGAACATACTGTAACACGGGAAAACAAAAAAAATTCTAACTCATAAATATAATAATAATGTGTAATATGACAGTCCCTGAAGGGACATCCCTTTCAGCAATAGTAGTTGCAGGTTAAGGGGCAATCTTTTGACAGAATAGTAGGTTAAGGGGCATCACCGGCAATAGCGGGAACATCCTGTAACACAGAAATATAGCCATTTACATAAAGATTACATGTCACCGGTCACTCTTTTCTCGGGAATGAAGAGAAAAAAATAAACAATCATAGGCATACATACGAAAAAAATATTTGCCTGGGGTGGAACATTCACAATTTTTTTTTTTATAAATCAACAGATTGTGTGAGAGAAATGGACGCAGAAGAGAATTTACCAGTGCATTAAAAGAACTGCACGCTTTCCTCTACCATGATTTCTCATCTCCGTTTATTTATTTATCAATGTTACATTACAATGTATTTAATCATATTTAAAATTTCAAATTGTAATAGAAAAAACAAATAGGCACAAATATGTATTTCAAAAAAACAAAAATCCTCATTTATAAATTAAACCTACTAAATTTAAAATATTTTCAAAATAAGACTCTAGTAATTTATAGATTACACATGCTAAATTGAAAATATTTACAACTATTAAAATAGGACTCAATATTTACGACTATTAAAATAAGACTCTACTGTATCATATTTCACTGTTATTATATTATTTAGCATAGAATGTTAAATATTGGGGTATGCTTTAATTATAGTATTAGGGAAAAAAAGTTTAGTGTGAATTTTCATGGAGAGAGTAAAAAATCTTTCAAAATATTTACAGCCATATATTTCTTTGCTTTTATTATTTAGCCTAGAATACTAAATCTTAAGGTATGTTTTAATTATAGCATTAGATAAAACAAAGTTTAGTGCGAATCTTGGTGAAACACCTCAAGTTAAAATTAGATAAGGCAACTAAATATATTTATAAATGGAATGTTTAAATGTAAAATACATGTATGAATAACAATTTTCAAATTTTTAAAAATTTAAATATTTTCATCCACAAGAAATATAAATATATGTTACAAGAAATTTATCATAAATTTTTATTTGTTGAACTTAAATTAGAATCTAAGAGATTTATCAGACATTTAATAAGCAGTAAGTGGGTGCAGTAAGAATAGAATAAAGTATCAAGGTGGAAACCCAATGTTGTTGTTTCAGTTTTCAAACTTATAATATCAAAGAATTCCTATATTCTTGCACTGGTGCAGACTCATGTGTACTCAGTTTTCAAACTTATAATATCAAAGAATTCCTATATTCTTGCACTGGTGCAGACTCATGTGAGTACACAGACACCCACCTACTCATGTGAGTACACAGACACCCACCTACTGAAAGCTACAACCTTGTTCTATGGTTCCTCTTGGAAGGGAGTGCCAACCACCTAATTTCATTACCAACTACTACTATCAGGAAGTCTTGACTTCCTCACTGAAGGATCAAACCCTCAACAACATGTGTGGACTATGTTTCTTAAATTTTTACACTAGATCCGCCTTCTTTAATACATCACAAATTGTAGATCAACTGAAGCAAACACTAACCTAATTCAAACAGAACAATGAGATTAATGTAACTAGAACATAGAAATCAACTCAGAATACAACATCAAAGCACAAAATCAACTGCAACCCGACCATTCATATGCCAACATGTATACAATACTTCACTTAAGGAAACCCATGCGTATATGTGCTTTTCTGTAGAGAAACCTTTGTACAGGTTTCAATATACTAAAAACTTGTACTTCTGAATCGGACACAGAGTTGAACAGAGTTATTCTGAAATATACTTTTAGCTTGCAGAACCCTCATACAATTAGCAACATCAATAATCTTTTCAACCAGTCAACATGTAACCATACCTACAACATTAGCGCTACTTATTGAAATGGAAAGCATTGGGCTATTCAATACATATTCTCCCATGGATAGCTTGATATTATGGCACTTTCTAGAGCAATTTATGGTTCCTCCACTTGCAACCATCACTTGAAACTCTGATGTTGGATATAGGAAGCGATTCAATTTCTTTGTTATCTTACAATGAATAAAATTATGGGCACTTCCCAAATCAATCAACACTATTACCTTTTTTCTTCTTGATATGTCCTTCTATCTTGATAGTTTAAGGAGTGGTAATTCCAACCAATACATTACAAGATATGGTCAGATTCATTTCTTCTTTATCTATTGTTTGTTTCTGGAGTATATCTTCTTCTTTTGACATTTCTTGTTTCTTTTCTTCCTCCTCTTCACAATCTATGTAGAATAATTTATTCTCAGTGCACTTATGACTTTTAGTGTATTTTCTATCACAATTATAACAAAGCTCTTTTGCTCTTTTTTCTTCCAATTTTGGTGGTGTCAACCTTGTAGGTTGTGGACGGCTAGGGGCAACAACACTTCCATATTTATAGTTGAGAGTAGTAGGCTTCCTGGTTTCCATAATTTTGATTTCCATTTTTCTTACTAACTTGAATGCCTTCTCCAATGAATCAGGTTCCCAAAGGAAAACCTCATGTTGGATATTATCTTCTAAAGTCCCTATGAACCCATCAATCCTATAGTCCTCTAGTATATCTTTTACCCTTATGTTCAATTTTTGAAGGTTCTCAATGTGCTCCATCATTGAACCATTTTGTTTGAGATTTATCAATTGGCTAAAAAAGGTGTTGCTTTTTTTTATCCCCATAATGTGCTATCACTTCTTCTGTAAAAATTGCCCAAGTGACAATTTGTTTAAGAGATCAAAGCCATTGATACCATACAAACTAATTTGGTTCCAAATATAAAGTTGAAATACGTACCTTTTGTGTGTTTTGCACATTATGGAGATTGAAAAATTGCTCCATATGTAGTATCCATGTTCAGGGATCCTTGTCATCAAACTTCCTCATATCATTTTTTGGAACATGGTGGGTTTTCAATCCAACATTAGAGTCTATGAAATCGTGATTAACATTTATTTTGTTCTCATCATGAGTTTCCTTTACTACCTTTTCACCATTAATGACCATTTCTTGTACCAACTTATTCAAATTTATCTTCAATTCTTTCATCTTATCATCCATGCCATTCATCTTAGCTTCCATCTTAGTGTCCATGCCATTAATCTTAGCTTCCACTCCATTCATCTTAACTTGCATGCCATTCATATTAGCTTCCATGCCATTCATCTTTGCTTCATTTACCTTTAGTGAGAGTGAAATTTGTTGTACTTGGTCTTGTAATTTTGATATATCATATTGCATTTCTTCCTCTTCTTCACAAGTCATGCTAGAGCTTTCAAGTTGCTTACTAGGTGTTTCCATTTTCTTTCTTCGGGGCATTAATTAACACTAATAATTCTTCACCATTCCCTTTGAATACCTCAAACTGATTTTTCAAACCAATCTTATGTAAGATTAAAAAAACTACACACCTATTTTTTTCACTTTGTAAGAGCTTGATATTGAATCTCTTGTATCTCTGAAACTGCGGATGTCGAATATTTGAAATCGCGTCCTTCAATATCCCTTTGAGTCCTCTTTCTAACCCCGCAATTATGATCAAGATTGGATTCTCCAAGGAAGAGCTATGCCAAATCTCCCATGATGACCTGATTATGGACTAGTTCAGTAGAGCAAGCTTGTATGACATGTCATGTGTCACTGTTTCAACCTTAGTACCTAAAACTGATATGCACAAAACTATAGGTTATCCTCTTTCTGAAACTTCTTACAAAAATTTAATCTGATGCTCAAAACAAAAGTTATGAGGATTTTCCCTAGGTCACATGTTTTGAATGTAATTGTGGAGTCTACAAAAACCCTAACTTCCTTAGATCATATCTTCGCAAATATAGCGAGACAAGCTCTAAAATTTGGACCAAATTTCAGAATGATTTCTTTTCAAATGGGTTTTTTTTGTAGAAATTGAAACGTCACAGAAAAAATGATATAGCAAAAATTCCATGATGACCTGTTTAGAGCAGCGAAACCCTATAATCCAAAGCTCTCATACCAAATGTTATGAAACCAGCTCACAAAAAGATAGAAAAGATAGATCAATGCCTTATAAATTAACATCTTCAAGGAGGAAACCTCCTTTACATTACACAAATGAACACTTCTTAGATGATTCAAATGACAAAGCCTCATTTCTATATATAGGAGTTTAAGGCATCACAATATAACCAAGACGACCTAACAATAATAATATAAAAGCACAAACATAACAATAGAGGGATTCTATGGGTCACAATAATAACAATATGGGGATAATAGTGGCACAACAATAATAATAAAGGATACAACCACAATAGTAATGCAAGAATCACTAGTATTATAGGGACCTAACAACATTCAACTTCATCGTTCAATCAATTCTACTTCAGACATTATCACTCAACCCTGATCAACATGAGGAAATCGTTGACAAACAATAGAGATAAAACAACATTGAAGAGGTTGATAAGTCATTTATGAACATAAACCCTTCCTTTATGTACATGAATTTCAAGAAACGAACCCACGTGTATACGCGACTTAACTTAGACCAACCTGTGCACATATCTGAAAATTTTGACCTAAAAGTGAAAAGCTCTTTAGAATATTTAGAATGACCTATATCATAATATTCAAAGATAAAAGCATGTGTCAATACTTATATCTAGTCAATCCATGAGCATTTCATACAATGGACATTCATTTCAAGTCTCATGATCCTGATCCATCATAGTATTCATCGGTACATAAGTATTTCAGATCTATGTGTCAACTATGGCCCTTACAATGCAAATATAATTCAGATAGAAGTATACATCGAAAGCCCTTTCACATTCACACTTAGCACTTAGAGCTTCACATCCTTATATAGTTAGAGCCTTAGTCAATAGCATGATTAAAAAATACACTAGTGCCAACGGTAATCTTAGACAGGATCAAGTAACTCTCATTGCACTCAATATTGAGGGCTAATACCATGGTAAGGACCCTTGGTATTCTTAAATTAGTGCGTTAGCATGTACATGACTTTGCTTCTTTGTACCTGCGTGTATATTATGTTAAGAGAATACTCTTCCCAATGTTTGTCAATTGATCTATAAGAAGAGTCACGTGAACTATAATCCACCATTCTACTTATCATATCTAATCTTATTCTTCCTACAAACATACCATGTGAGATAAACCAAATATAAACATAACCAACATACCACAATGAACTTCATGGGAGGCTATACTATATGCAGAATCATTCTATATTATCACAACATACGCACACACATATAACTACACCAACATATCAACCTATCCACATCAAGCTTTGTAACATCGACTAGATACTTGATAACCATAGCCACTACAATGCATGCATACAATTGACATGCATGCATAACAATCACATCCTTCCCATCTTGTCCGTGTGTTGAACCTAGAAGCTCTGATACCAACCAGTAATGCGACACCCACATTTACCCACTTTTTCAAGCACTTCGAATAAATACAAAGAGAAGTGCCACTATCAGATGACCCAACCTCGTAGTTCCAGTTAAGGAAGTAGGGCCTACAAACTGACATGCTATAGGGACTACAGATCATCCAACAACCCAAGTGGTCAATCCCTAATATGGAACCTTGTTTTAGTGACCTAGACCTATAACTACACCCTTGACACTACCTCCATGTAGTTGTGAGCTTCCAACCACACTCACAAACCTTACTTCACATGGTTATCACCCTAGATCCTCATTTTTGTGCCTTCAGTCCTGAGATCTAAGCCACCTGTCTAGGCTATCCTCCAAACCACTCCCCAAAAATTCCTGTAACTTTTCAAAATCATATTTCTCATAACAACAATGTTAATCATTCAAACTTAAATCAAGAACTTGAACTAGACTAACTAGAACATACTAAATATTTTGTCAAACACATGGAAAACATGTAAAATATATGTTATGAAGGCAAATCTGAGTTTAAGTCTTTGTACTTTAGTTGAAAATCTCTGAGAAGTTCTAACTCCCTCTCAAGTATCTGCAACAACACTTGTTATCCTATGAATTCATAAACCATTTATTAACTTATCAAAGCATCATAAGATCCACAACTAAATCACATAATAAACCATCCTTGTAACCAACATACAACTATAATATTAACCCTAATAGAACAACCATCAAATCAACATAATAACAAGTAAATGCTCATAAATGACAATATGAAAATAACTCTTATTAACATATGCAAAAGCCAACAAAGTCAGGGACTCTCACGTACCATTTGAGCATAGATTGAACTAATCCAAAACATTTTTTCAGCCAATCACCCATGTTTCATATTCTAAGCATGAATGTGGGATTCATGGGATAAACCAAGTCATAAACAACCATGGGAATCCATATATTAAACCACTTCCACCCTCAAACTACATCATTCTCACCAAAACTAGTCAAGAGATCACAAACCAAAACAAGAGTGGATGCCTCATAATTTCTGGTGGGCCCTAGTATTGCAGCAATAATGCTGCAACTCCTGGGACTCCCTTCTTTAATTTTATCAACCCGGTAGTTCATAACAAACTTGGAAGCGACGATGTTGTATGCACAAGTATTAGCTCTTGCTGCAGCTATCACTTGGTCAACTAGCACAAGTCTAGTAGGGGCTTAATCCAACTTCTATGAGCTATGAGAAGAGGCTCTTTAACTGATGGATGAAAGCTAACTCAAAGGAAGCTAATCTACTTCCAGAAATAAATTGAAAAGATGAAAGGAAATGCAAACCCTAGCAAACCCTAATTTTACCAGCTAGCCCTACTGATGCAAAAAAGAGGATGCAAGCTACTGAAAGAGATTACAGTGACTTCTAGGAAGGTAAAATGGATGTGTCTAAGTTATCACTATCTGAAGAAAACATCTTTTTGTATTTCTGAATAAGTTGTCAGAATTATCGTGCATGTGCTTTAACTATTTTTGACTATGTAGAGGTGGATCAGTGAGAAAAAATGCTTGCAGGAGATTGGGAAGGTTCAGAGAGGGCCTAAGGGGTCCCTAGCACCCTTCCAGAGAGTTTCACAAAGTTTGGCGATCAAGAGACCACTTTCGTCAGCTTCTACAGGAAGTCTGCAAAGTTTCTACAGGATGTTCTAGAATTTCTACAAGATGTCTGTAATTTTCTACAGGATGTTCAGAAATGGGATTTTGGAGGATGGATGGAGGGAGAAATATGAAGGAGTGGGTATGGAGGTGAGATAATGGCGTGAGAAGGTCCAGGTTTTGGTGGATGGAGCTGAGGAGTGATAAGGATGGTTGGATTTGTTCAAGGAGAGATAAGGCACTGCTACACAATAATATGGAAAGTAGGTCAACGTGACGGAACATGGAAAAGGTAAGGCAAGGATCTGAAATGGAGGATGAAGCAAGTAGGTTGGATGGAGTATGGGCAGATTGAGAAGTATGATAGAAGCTCTACAAGTTATTTTTCAAATTGAACAAACAAACACTTAGAAAATCTATGACCTAGTTACTTCACTCTAATCTGACTTAAGTAACAACAAAAGGACATGAACAAAAGTTTATTCGAAATGAAATAAGTGAAATAACTATGAAACTAAGCAATCATAAACTGAAGCATTTAAACACAACTAATATCAACATCTGCAAATGAGAATTCCAACGCTAAGGATTGCATGACAAAGCAAAACAACGTTTTTGGTGGTAGCAAGGTCACCTTGGTCCCAGTTCATGATTCCACTGAGGGGGAGGTGAGATCCAAGGTGCTTGGTAGCCTTTTTCTGAAGATCTTCCCTGTGATTAACCTATCAAGTAAATCTGAACATGAAAATCTATTTTAATCATCAAAAACGACCTAAGAATGCAATAAAAACACATGAAAGTAAAAAAAGGAGGTACTGGGCACTTGAGATGGGCCCAACCCCAAGAGCTACAGCCTCCTAAGAGAGAGTAGAGTTGGTGCAAAGCTGGATTCATCTTTATTGATCAAAAGAGTAGTTACATTCCAAAAACTATCCACAAGGAAAACTTGAAAATGCGCTGAAATGCAGAGCTAAACTACTGCCTAAAAAATTGACTAAAAACTGAACTACAAACTAGCTAAATTCTGCCTACAAAGTGACTAATTGAAATGAGGCCCTAAGCCCTCTTATTTATACAAATTGAGGACCCCAACAATCCTCCTAAATTTAGGGACTCAGCCGCCCAAAACTTGCAGTTAACAACAATCCTACTTGACTTGCTTGGCTACCCTTGTGATAATCGATTTGGCGGCCCTTGAACTCTGAGTTGATGGTGGAGAATTCATTGTAAGGGCCCATAAATGAAGGGGACACCTTCTTAAAAATCCGCTCCCTTGTTCTTCCACGAATTTGGTTGCCAAGTGCTCATTAAAACCTTTGATTTTGTCTCAAAATTGACCAAAACACTGCACAAAGCACCCATTAGACTTGTTGGCATAATGACTAACCCGATTCACTCTATTAGCATAAATATAATAAAAAACATGCAATAAACTAATGAGAATTGTGTATTAAGTCGAATTATGAGGCTAAATGAGCCCATATAATTATCCATTTTTGGGGTTCATCATCAACCCCCTACTGAAAGTGTTGCTCATCCTCTGGGCAACTAATCTATCTCTTCATCTCTGATGGCCCTGGTGGCCTTCCTATCATGCCAAGCTTTTGAAGTGATGTCCTCTTCTTGGTCATGAAACCATGCTTTTCTCTCTCCTTCTTTCCACTGCCTGTGCTCCTTTTCTTGTAGCAGTTTTGTTAACGCCTCAACGTCAGCCTGCAGCTTGTCCTCTCTTTATTGCTCATCAGATGTTTCCTTGTCTTTCCTTCTTCCTGTGATTGTTTGGCCACCTTTTCCTCCAATTTCTTGGTCTCTCTTAGCTTAGCCTGAGTTTTCTGTAGAACAGTCTCATCATCCTGTAGAGAGGTTGTTGTGTCCAACATTTTCATTCTTTCTCTCCAGGTGGATGTCTTCGGGCTTCCCTGTTCATAGGTGATGGATGCCTTTGAGGGAGACTTTTCCTTTTGTGTAGTTGGGGGTGTTTACAATTGTAATTGGCTATTTTAAAATACATGGAAGGCTCCCTCTTTTGCTACCCTTTTTGCTTTGGAGATGTGCTAAGGGTAGCCAACACAACTATTGCCTCCCTGTCTAAAATCTTAGGTGATTTCTCCCTTTTGTTCCTCTATTTCCATACTTCCTGTAAAAAGTCCTGTGTCGACTATTTTCTGTCTTCCTGTAGAAATTGCTTTCTAGCTTCCTGTAGAAACTGTCTTCTGGCTTCCTGTAGAACCTGTCTTCACTGTTTCGGTCTGCTTGGATGGGGGTGCCTTGCCTTTTAATTGTGGTGTGGTTTCCTTGGTTGTGCCCTCACTTGTTTGGAATTTTTCATTCCTCTCTACCCTGCTCTGTAATCGTTTCTCCCTTGGTGTTTGCGCCTTTATTCCACCCACAGTTTTGGGCTCAGCAACTTGGCCTTTCCCTCGTTTCTCTTCTTGTTCTTTCTGTGGTGGTTTGTCCTGTGTTTCCTTACCCCTGGCTTTCTCTTTTGCCTCAATGTGCTCCCTTTCTTCACTGCTGGATGAAGTGAGTTCCTCGGCCAGAATTCAAATATCATCATCATTGGACATGTTGCGGAAAATTTCCCAGGAAAGAGGGACAGTGTAGGCATGGAGCACATGTTCCACTAGAAGGTTGATAAGACCATGATGGGCTAGCTGATCCGATGTCCCTTCCTTCAATTTTGTGCCACACTCAATTAATTATTGTAGGAGGAAATAGGGGATGCTTAACTTCTGTTCTGGGGGTAAATCCATCCCATGTTTGAGTTCACTTAGCAACTGGAAGTGATAACTATAGACAATACAGAACCGCCCCTCATAGGTAATGTATTTCATGATCTGAGAACTGACCTTGCTCCGGACCCATTCTTGTCTTTTGCAAATTGTTCCTCTGGTAGGAAGAATTGTTTTCTGCTTTTTGGCCTAATGCCCTCTCTTCTTTGCTCTAGGGTATCCCTAATGGCAGACCAGTGACCTAACTAATGAGTTTAGGGGTAAGCTTGAGGGTTAACCCTCTAAAATTCACTGTGGCCTGTGTCTTTGATTTAGGTCACAGGGGCATTTAAGAATTACTCCATTATCTCATCATCTTGACCCTGGATTTTGTCAAAAAAGGTCATCCAATTGGCATGGTGAGCGTACTCTGTTCAATTCTTTGGTCAGAAAAGGAAATGTTGTTTATGGTTTCCTCCTTTGAACTTCACGAAAGGAAATTTCAAATTTTTATTTTACCAATCCCCTGGTTCTAAAGCCTTTATTGCCCAAATACTCGACCGTTGATGTATATACAAGGAAGAATTAGGTTTCTAGGGAACATAGCTTAATTCTCATCCCCAACACACATGAATTCAAATTCTTCATGCACAGGTTAGCCCTCACAGTCCTTCAATTTTATTACAGGGGAACGTTTTAATGGAAACCATGGAGGATGACACAAAACAAACTTAGAATTCCATGTTACACGCAGGCAACTGATATTTTTAACTCACAGGCAGACTTTTCGCTATTCAAAACAGTTTAATTCACCACCTTTAAAATGTATTATGCATGGGAGAGTGTGTTTCAAGCCTACCTCTCTCAGAACTCCAAACTTGATGAAGAAAATCTCGGGCTTCTCTGGTTCAGAAGGATGTACCGTACTTCCTGTAGAAGACCCTCCCGTTTCCTGTAGAACGCCACTGCACCTCTGAGTGAGCTCGATAAGTGGGAGATTTTAAAAAACACCAGAAATATCAAGAAATCAGGCAAGAATATTGCAAAGGACCACTAGTTAACTGATCTGGAAGTGGTGGACGCGTGCTTTAGTTGTGATCGCAGTTGAACAAAGAGTGGTGAGATTTTCAACCGAGCATCATTTAATTTCGGTGTGATTTGTGGTGAGGGAGTGAGGTGGCCAGGTGTACGTGGCCACATGTAGAATGCAGTGGCATGATGAGTTGTATGTTCTCTTCCTAGAATCCCTTACAATTAGTTGCACTGGAGTTCAAAATCTCTACCACTATCTGGTCTTTTTCTTCTTATTTTTTAATTTCCTATGAATGACTACACACGTGCGTTGGTCATCCCTAGATGAGTGCAATCGTACTGGCTAGCTTTCTGGCTGAATTCCACCATTTCATTCATTCATGTAGTTCTTAAATTAGATTCATGCAACCGAGGAATGAATTTAGTCATGTACCTGGAAGTCGAGCGTGGTTGTTGTGAGGTGTTGTGGCCTTTCATTTGCTGCATGCATTTTCTTCTGTGGTTGTATGATGGCTTGGTTGCTAATTCATGGATTTTTTCCTTGTGCAGGTGTCCTCTGGTCGGATCTATGTTGTAGGAATTTGTTTCCACGTTCAAATCTGCACCCTCAAGCTGCAAATGTTGAATTTCCACAAGACAGAAATTTGTTTTCGCCATTGCTCCTGAATGATAGATCGGATCGATTTGAAACTTTCTGAGCATGTTCCTGTCATCATTATGCACCTCCCATAACAAAGTTGCAATCAATGGATGCACAGATTTCAAGAAAAATGGAAAATGGTTGAAGATTATATAGACAAATTTCTTGGAAACCGTGCATTAGAATCGGTTGAAAGTGCTTGGGTAGGTTACTACCACCCATATGTATCTCCCCATGAAACAAGTTTTGAAATGGATGCATGGATATGGAGAAAATGCAAAAATGGTTGAAGGTGATGGAGGCTGATTTCTTGGAAACCGTGCATCGGAATTGGCTGAAACTGCTCAGGCATGTTTTCATCATCCTTGTACAACTCCTGATAAAACGGTTTTGTAAATGGATCCACGGTTTTCAAGTTATGGAAAAAGCAAATTTCAGCACTAGGTAATTTTGCTTCAAGGCATTCTGTAGTTTTTTTTTGCATGGTAAGAAAAATGAGCTTGGGCTATGATGTAGGCATGGAAATGATGGAGGAGGAGTTTGAAGAAGGTAGGAGGACTGATGAACCCTTTTGGAAGCTATCATGTTTGCCAAACTGCCCTTTTTTGAAATCCATTTCCAGCCTTCTGTAATTTCTACAGGAACTTGCTGTAGAAGCACAGTTTTCATGAAAGAAGTACAATGAGGTGGAAAAAATGATGGAGAAGGGTGAGGGATGGAAGCATGGATGATTGCAAGCCTAGCCAACAGATTCCAACCATCAGATTCCCTTCTAAAATTGAATTTGGTTCGTCCGAAGGTTCTACAGGATGTTTCCTGTAGAACTTCAGAACTTCCTGTAGAAACGCCTGGAACTTCGTGTAGAAAAGCCTAGAACTTCCTGTAGAAAGCCCATAAATTCCTGTAGAAAGCCCAATCTTGACCTAAATGTGACCAAATCCTAGGAGAGGTGAGTGGCCATGGAGGGAGTGTTTGAAGAGATGTTCTGGAGCCTGGTACGGACTCATGTCCTCGTTTTGCGTGCCCCTCTTTTCCTGTAATGTATTCACTGCAACCTGCAATTATTTTACAGAGATTAGGCCTGATTTCTCTTTTTTTCTTTTTTCTTTTTTTTTTCTTTTTTTTTTTTGAAAACAACTATGGCGCCTCATGGAGGTTTTCACCCTAATTGCTTGCCTTGGGCACCTCCAAGGGAGGTTTTCACCCAGGGATCTTATTCTCTTTTTTTTTCTCTTTTCTTATTTTTTCCAACCCATTGATTGCCTCATGGAGGTTTTCAATCAATGAGCCAATGTAAGGCACCTCCGAGGAGGTCTTTACCTTAGATTTTTCCTCTTATTTCCATTTTTTCATTTTTTTTTTCTTTTTCCCTTTTTTTTTTCTACCCTACCCTACTTGAGAAACAAAATCATTCTCAAGTATAACAATTCTTCTAATGGAGCCATGTGCACATCAATATTAGAGACAAAATGATGTGGAGGCTCGAAATGCATGTTTTGACAGGTATCCAGATTTTAGAGAACAAATGATTTGACTTTGAAGGGATCGAGCA
>APFE030079591.1:7330-26716 GCA_000404065.3 Pinus taeda | reverse complement strand
TAAGCATTCAATTTACATCATCATATTATATAATTAAAGATATATTAACTTTACATTATATATAAGTTATTATAATGAATTATTGTATTTCTAATTTTATGGTTAGAAGAGAATTATAGGAGAGTAAAATGGAAATGATATCATAATTTAAGAATAAAAACTACATAATATGAAATTCGAATCTCTCTTTTTGAAGGTGGCAAAACTTATCAAAACTCAGTGGTCAATCGGAAGTGAGAACAAAAAATTACTCACTACCATCTGTAAATGCAAGATTACTTATTGTCTTTTTTCAAGGAAAATCACGTCACCTAAAATGTCCCATTGGTGATCCTTGAAAGGGTACACTTCCACTCATGTAAGCCTCTAGAGCTTGGGACATTAACTTGTTTCATTACATTTGAGCAAGACGAGCTCATAGCCAATCAAAAGTGGTTTTAAGTCTTACACAAGGAACAAAAAGATAATTTCATCCTAGATAGTATCTGCGATAAAACCAATATCCTTTAGTATCATTGTTGAGACTACAACAATGGGGTCACGTGCTTTCAAGTAGCATTTATCCTTAGTCTTATACATGAGACTGAATACTATCCCTATTACAATTTAACACCATGCCCAAGAGGAATACGAAATTTGAACTTACAAATACCAATAATAATTATCAATGCAAGTAACACAATTATAAATGTAAAAAAAATGTTTAAAAAAACACAAAAAATGTGTTGAGTAATTAATAACATAGTTTCCAATCAAACGAGAACTATAGCCAAAAATCCCAAAAAATTACAGCCAAAAATCCCAAAAAATTACGTGAAAAACAACCAAAAAATGAAAAGTGTTGATGTTCCATCAACAATTTTTTTTGGAAAATTTTCAACATTTAAAAAAATGGTAGTAAAATCCAAATAAAAAGATGAAAAAACACCCTAAAAACGAAAAGTGTTGATGCTAGAATAACATTTATTACAACTGATTGTAATAACATTATATTTGATGCAAATATTGGATGATCTGGAATGAACTTCAAAAATGCTAAACTTGATGACAATCCTCATTGTGCAATAGCTGAATACTTCTTGCCCCATATAAGTGTTTTCCCATCAATTTTTTTTTATACGAAATTGATGTTGGAAGCTAATGTCATTAAGTTGTTCAATGCATTTATCCTCACCATGTGATCCGAGGACAAACCTTCACATGCCAATATTTTATTACAACATGTGAAAAATAAGCTATGGAATGTATGATTTCTTAATACATTCAATTAATGATGGCAAGCTCCCAACATTATTCACTCAATGTTAGTGAAAAACAACTGAACATCTGATCAATATGGCCATGAGTGTTCCCAACAAGAAGGAAACCAATATCTACCTTTTAAAAAATTCCCAATTCAACAAGCATGTTTAGATATCCAAAAACAATTTGATTTTGTTTTCACAACTAGTGTTGTCTAGTTGCACATACAAAACTTCAGGAAGATTACCAGACCAATGAGAAAGCACATCATGAATTATGGTTATGATCAGATTTGCATCATTATGAATATCTGGAGTTGTTAAGTAAACCCTTGGCCACATTTTACCATTAAAGACCATACAGTCGACCAAGTGAAGCTAAATAAAATTTCCTCCTGTAATTATTTTGGTGTGTAGACAAAATGTGGTAGAAATGTTTTCTTCTAGTCCATACCATCAATTATCAAACCTAAATATTTATTTGGATGATCATAATACTTCTTCCGATGCTTATACAACTTTTTCCTTTCACTTGTTTGTTAATTGTGATTCTCTTGAAGTGCTTTAACAATGGAATCTGCACATAACATAAAATAATCCTACTAATAAATACATTTTCATAGTTGATAACTATCCAATTTTTAAAAATAATGTTATGAATGCATACCTCTTTCTGCCCCTTGACATTTATCCCTTTTTTTTATTTAAGAGAAGCATATGTATTGCAAACCCCCATCCTTGTCTTCTTAGGAATACTGACATTGTTTAATTCTTTTCTCCATATCTTTGTAAACTATGGATATGTGATAAAATTACCATCTCCTTCAACACCTTCTGCATATTCTTTGTATAAGTTGTAGATTTCTCGTTTTGCGAAATTATCTGGAATATATATTATGTCTTTATTTGGCAAACACTCTCCATGTTTTGAAAATAAGTCTTGCATCCATGACATTGCAGTATTTGCTAATGGCCCAATTTCTCGCCTATGACGTACTTATGAATACAATGTGGGATCTTTTTCTAATCTTCCTTGGATTCTTGACAGACGAATATTACCAATTGAGTGAAACATTTTGAAAGCATTTCTACAGAGTAATAAATTATTAATACAATAATCATAACTTGCCAATGTAGATTGCATGCACCCCACTAAATATGGTTTTTGCATGCTTTCATTCATTGAAAAATATCTCTTCCTTTTCTCTAATGCAAAATTGAAATCCATGTTTGAAGTAATCCTTTTGACAACATTCACTTGAAATCAGTTCGTTGATAGAACTTCTTCTCTTGAGATATTCTATCCTATCCATTGTATAACTAGACTATTTTGGATTGATACGAAAAGGTCTACTCCTAATATTTGCTTGAAACATCTCCATCATTTCATTATCCTCTCTATAAGCATTTTCATTATCATTAGGATGAATATTATCCTCACCATGATCATTCTAAACATAGTTATGAAATTCATCACCTTCCATACCCATATATGTGCCTCTAAAATTGTCATTTGGAGGAAACTATTTATCCTCCCCTTCATCAATGGTGTTATCATAATCCTTAGGATTAGGACTAAGTGAATTTGTCTTATTTATCATTTATTGAAAAAGGATAAGCACTATAAATCTATTGTTCTAGGTATAGCTACCTACCTAGGGAATTAATATTTATCCATAGATACCAAATTCCTCATAACACACTATGATCATCATCGTTATCATCCTTACAGTAGGAGTGATAGGGGATACTTTCCGGATTAATTTAAGAAAGAAAAGCTACCTACTTTTGATGGATAGATGAAGAAACCAAAAGATGCAGAGGCGTGGTTGCTTGGCATGAGGAAGTTCTTCAGGTTAAATGGCTATTCAGAGAACATGAAATCTAGAGTAGCTACATTTAGTTTCAAAGGTAAAGCAAACATTTGGTGGGAAGATGTGAATAATTTCAGATGTATTCATGAGGAATACTTGACTTGTAGTGAGTTTGAGCGGTTATTTAAGAAGAAGCACCTATGAGAGAGATACTTTGATGACAGGGAAAAAAAATTCTATGAGCTAAAGATGGGATCAATGACAAATGATGAGTACACTAGCATGCTCTTAGAGCTACTAAGGTGAGTGCCCTACCTCACGGAGGAGAAGGCCAAGATTCAGAGGTTCATTAGTGGTTTATCGGTTGCATTCAAAGACAAGATTGAGTTCAATGAGCCAAAATCATTGGAGGAAACCATTTGAAAGTTAGTCATTGCTATGAACAATCTAAGCATAGATCTGAGACTAATCTAGACTGGAAAGGTAATGCAAAGAACAAAGGAAAATGGGACAGAAATCGAGCTATACCTCGAGATACAGGTAATAAAGAGAATGTTGCATCATCTAAGAAGCTCATTGCATCAGATAGAGGACGGGGACATTAATCTGAGGAGAAGAATAAGGAGCCCATGCGGTGTTGGAATTGTGGAGGGGATCATCGTAGGAGAGATTACCCACAGTATCAGGGTGGCAGGCCTAAGATATCTAATACACGAGACTCACGACTGTTGGGGATGTTGGTCAAAGCATTCCTTGTATTTATGCATCATTGGATAACAAACAGGTAGACCATCAGACATTTATCATTGAGATGGACGGTAAGCTTCGTGATCAAGTTATTTCTAATTTGATTGACCCTGGATCTAATTATGGCTATGTTACTCCTGAATTGATGGATAAGTGGGGTTTAAATAAGTAATTACATGCAGAATATTGGTTAGTACAGTTGGCTACAGGTACAAAGAAGTGAGTTCATCATTGCGTAAGAGCTTGTGCATTTGATTTGAATGGTATGCCTACTTCAACACATTTGAATGTATTACTGTGGGGATCATATAGTATGTTGTTGGGAATGGATTGGTTGTATCTTCATAGAACCAAGGAGGATTGTTATGACAAATCTATTGAGTGCTTGGATGACAATGGGAACCAAGAGTCTTACAAGGATAGAAGAAAGCCACATCAGCTAGGATGGTGACATCTATGCAGGAAAAGCGTAGTTGCAGGAAAGAATGTATGTTATTCGCAGTGCACATTTCTAGTGACAAAGTTAAGGAAGTTGACAATGTAGATGTCTTGAGTAGGTACCCAGCTCTATAACAGTTCAAGGATGTATTTCCTGAGGATATTTCAAAGTTTCCACCTCACAGGGAGGTAGAAGTTTCCATTGAGTTGGTTCCAGGGGAAGCTCCGACATCAAAAGCAAATTATAGGATGAGTATACCTGAGTTGGTAGAGTTGAAGCTGCAGTTGAAAGAAATTTTGGACAAGAGATACATATGGCCAAGTGTATCACCTTAGGGTGCATCGATATTGTTTGTGAAGAAGAAAGATGGTACTCTTAGATTATGCATTGACTACAAGAAATTAAACAAAGTGACCATTAAGAACAGGTATTCATTACCAAGGATTGATGACTTGTTCGATCAGTTGAAGGGAGCAGCAGTTTTCTCAAAGATTGATTTGGGATCCAGATATCATCAGGTACGCATCAAAGAGGAGGAAATTTACAAGACAACTTTCTGGACCATGTATGGGCATTATGAGTATGTTGTAGTTCCATTTGGTTTGAATAATTCTTTATCTACTTTTATGTGCAGCAAGAATAGCGTGTCGTGTTCGTATTTGGATAAGTTTGTTATTGTGTTCATTGATAACATATTGGTATATTCTAAAAATTAGGAAGAGCATGTTGAGCATTTAGCAGTAGTTTTGAGTTTGTTGAGTGAGCATCAGTTGTATGCTAATCTCCGCAAGTGTAGTTTCTTTCAAACCGAGGTACATTACTTGGGGCATATTGTCTCCAAGGAAGGAATTGGAGTAGATACAGAAACAATAAGGGCCATCATGGAGTGGGTAGCTCGCAGGAATGTAGATGAGGTGACATATTTCATGGGGTTGGCAGGTTATTATAGGAGGTTCATCAAGAACTACTCACAGATTTCTTATCCTATCACATAATTATAGAGGAAGGGTAAGAAGTTTGAATGCACAAAGGAGTGTGAGGCTAGTTTTGAGCATCTTAAGAAGTTGTTGACACATGCACCAGTGTTAAAGATTGTGAATCTGGAAAAATAGTTTGTAGTATGCATATATTATTGTAAGAGGGGGCTTGGTGGAGTCCTTATGCAGAATGGACATGTGGTATGATACAAGTCGCAAAAAATGAACGAGCACAAGAAGAACTACCCCGCACATGATCTTGAGTTGGAAATGATCATACATGCATTGAAGATGTGGAGACACTATCTTCTGGGTAGGAGGTTTGTCTTAATGAGTGACCACAGCAGTTTGCGATGTTTATTTGACCAATCGAAGCAGAATGGTAGCTAGACTTTGTGGTTTGTTATGATTAGTGAGTTTTATTTTGAGATCAAGTATATCAAAGGTAAAGAGAACAAAGTGGAATATCATCTTAGCAGGCGGACATAGGTAAATAAATTAGCAACTATGAGCTCCTATGGGATAGAATTACATGATAGGATCTTGCAGGCAAGTCAACAGGATGTGAGGTATATGGAGATTATGCATAGGTTGCATTAGAATACTGGTACAGGTACAGGTGGTAGTACAGGTACATGTACATGTAGTAGTACAGGTACAAGTAGTGGTACAAGTACAAGTGCAGGTGCATAGGATGTGGACTATTTCTTTCCAGCATATGGATTGGTTAGATTCAAAAATAAGATATATGTGCCTGATAGCAGTAATCTCAAGAAGGTGATCTTGAGAGAGTTTCATGCGAAACCATATTTAGGTCACCCAGGTTATCAGAAGACAGTAACAGCAGTGAAGAAAATTATAATTGGCTGAATCTGAAGAGGGATGTAGTGAAGTGTGTGGCTAGTTGTTTCAAGTGTCAACGTGTGAACGCAAAGTGCAAGCATCCAGGTGGACTGCTACAGCCGATTACGATTCCAGAATGGAAATGGGAGGTCATTTCCATGGACTTCATTACAGGTTTTTTGAGGACAGTGAGACAACATGATTCCATTATGGTCATTGTGAACAGGTTAACAAAGGGTGCACATTTCATTTCAGTGAAGTCTACATTCTTAGCTAGTGATGTAGCATAGGTATTCATCAGGGATGTGTTCATATTGCACGGAGTTCTGAAGAAGATTGTGTCAGATAGGGATGTGAAGTTCACTTCCAAGTTTTGGATGGAGTTATTTGCAAGTTTGGGCACAGATTTAGCCTTTAGAAATATGGACAGACAGAGAGCGTCAATGGGATATTGGAGGACATGTTGAGGATGTATGTGATGCATCAACAGAGAAAGTGGGAAGAGTATCTTCCAATGGTAGAGTTCGCTTATAACAATGGGTATCAGGAATATTTGAAGATGAGTCCATTTGAGGCATTATATGGGTGCATTTTTAATACTCCCATCCGTTGGAGTGATCAAGTTATGAGGGCGTTGATTGGACTGGACATGTTGGCGAAAATGGACCAGGAAATGCAGGTTATAAAGAAAAATTTAAAGGCAACACACGATAGGAAGAAGAGCTATGCAGATCAAAACAGGTTGTTCAAGGAGTTTGAGGTTGGGGAATAGATGTCCTTGTGCATCAAACCAAAGAAGAACTCCTTACGGAGTGGATCATGTGCCAATATGGCACCACTTTTTTGTGGACCCTTCAACATCATTGAGAGGATTGGGCCAGTAGACTATCGACTTGCTCTGACTCCGATAGTGAAATTCCATGGTGTTTTCCATGTGTCATTGCTTAAGAACTATATTAAATATGTTGATCATGTGATTGACTGGTCTATATTATAGGTGGAACCAGATGGAGAATTCTAGCCAGAGCCTCAGTGTATATTAAATAGAATGGTGCTCCTTCTCCAGAACAAAGAAATTGAGCAAGTTCAAGTGCAATAGAACCACTTTGGGCCCAATGAAGCTACATGGGCGATGGTGGATCAGATGCGGGCTATGTATCCTTCATTGTTTGCAGATTGAGGCAAAGCAATTTTGGTATGGTGTTTTGGTATATGTCTTTGTATATGTTTTGGTACATGTTTTGGTGATGTTTGTTATATGTACATATGTATATGGATTTAAATACCGCCATGAGCTATGTTATAAAACTCTAATAAGTTATATGGGTGTGTTGACCAGCAAAAATGTCCTAATCAACATTTGGGTAAATCCACCCAGTCAAGACATGTAACTTAGATCTATATCTGTTGAAGTGGTGGTTCCTACTAGTATTATGGGACTAGTTACCCTTTAATATAGCAAGTGCATAATACAGGTATAAATGAAAGATAAAATATAACTCTAAACCATGTGTTGCATACATTTTACTCTAATTTAATCTAAACTATAAGCTTATTAATTAAATGTACCTGGGATTTACTAAGTTGACATGCTTTTATAATTTTTCAATGTTACTTAGTAATATAGATCAATAAGTAAAACTAGAAGTAATTCCCTTAAATGATAAAAGTAATCTTGATTAAATAGTTAATCAAAATTAGATTTTAATGACAACAGACATGTAAAACTCAATGAATCATTCAAAATTGAATATTGCTTTCATTAGTATCTTCAATAGTGAAAAATACCAAATTTGATTCAATACAGAGGAATGAAAAAAACAAACAATTTCTTTTGAAAAATAGAGATAAAAGAAATCTAGAATAATATTACCCAAGAGGAATTTCGCTATGCCTTCTCCAGAAATGCTTTATGGCTCCACATTAAAATAAAAGATCATTTATAGATAGTAATGCACATATAAGTGTCTTTTGTGAATTCAAATCAGAACCTCGATCTAATAATCGAGTTGGGTATTTAAACATTTGAAATAATAACAATCCTCCCAGTTTATCAACTAAAAATTACATAAAACGAAATTCAAACAATAAATCAATCTTCAACAGATATCTTGACCAAACTTAGCAAATCTCAGAAACTAAATCTAAATCTGATTCAAACATACTTTGAATAAGCTCAAGTGTTGTTTCCAATAGAATCCCTGAATAGCCTTATCAATAGTATTTGTCATTATTTAGCGTTGTAGTGGTTCAATTGTCCGATTAAAATCGAAAGTCCAAGATCTTCCAAAATTTACCCTGGGATTATCCCTGCAATCCAAATAAAACAGAGCGGGAAGCATTTTATTAAAAATCACTCAAATCTTAAGAAATCATAAATAAAACCGTAATAATAGTCTGAAAACATTAAAACATCTATTGTTCAGACTTTCAGCAAGCAAACCAAAGCGTGACAAGTGGCAAATGGAGATGGATATTGGAGGTTGGAGTATTGAAGTTTTAATATGACACTCTTCAAAAGTAGTCATATATGGAAACTTTTGATGAGGAGTGGACGTGATATTATATTAAATCATTATGATAAATCCCATCGGATCCGCAACCATATTAGTGATCAGAAGATTAGGTCTTATTGGAGGTTTTAGATATGTGCCATTTCAAAAGTTTTGATATGGGAGAGGATGCAATTTTATAATTAATTCAAAACTAAAATCAAATTGGGTCCGACATATCGGATATTGGAGCATATAAGAGGTCAGAGGGGAAGGTTATATCACATATGGGAGATCGAAGGTTATATGATATCGAAACGTTTGAGAGGTTACACATAACAAAAACTCCAATATTGGTATTTCTCCAACAATGTTTCATTATATGTGTTGTGTGTTATTTACATTAGTTTCACATTATATTCATTCACCTTTGGTTATAAATATTTTCAAAAGAATACTCTAATAGCATAAAGCTCTGCTATTTGTTTATTAAAGAGTTATTTCCACATTTTGTAACATGAGCTTGGTTTTGGAGAATATTTATTAATTAATCATAAACATTTAAGATTTAAAACAAATTTTTATTAACAACAAACTTAGTAAGATTAAGAAAAACTAAAAATAAAATAAGGAAAACTAGGTTAAGATGAAACAATTCGATGATTCAAAATCCAAATGCAAATTCAAAAGGCTCCCCATAGTTTTTATTATAATAATAAAGACAAAATTGGGGTTTTGTGTTTTGTGTTTTTTTACCACAACAATGGTGACACATGGGAAGAACCAGTAATCTCTGAAAATATTGATGAAACTCCGAAGAGAAAGGAATGTTGTTAAATGAATTAAAATGTCAAAATTCATATTTTTCAATGAAATCTCAGTAAAAGATAGTGGAATTTTATCATTTTGTACATCTCTAGTATTGATAATAAAAGAAAAAATATGTTTACAATAGTCATTAATTGATAACAACTTTAACTAAAGAGAAAAATCTTTTAATTGAGTTTAGTAAAAAGATGAACTCTTATTATCACATGTAGAGCCACTGTTGCCAGTAGGCACCTTGGCAGCATTACCTTTTAACCCAAGGAAAAGGCAGTATCACAGTTATTGCTTGATGTTTCATAGAAAATAAAGTTTTCATTAAACTACTCTAAAAGCCATTTTCTTGGCTTGTGACCAGATTTCGACAATGCCATTCACAAGTATTAATAGTAATGAACAAGTCGGTTTGTGATGTGACCTCTTGTCCTACAACAATTTATTCTAAGCCATTATCCTGGCGTGGTAACCAAATATGATAATGTCATACGATTAATGCCCATTATCATGATAGGATGGCTTTGTAAGGAGACCCCCTATCTTCCAGTTATTACATATAGTTTATTTTACACTCTGACAATTTTAACATAGATGGGGAGACAAATCCTCTCCTTAAGAGATTGGGATGATATAGAAGAGTGATACAACACTAAACCTTTTATTTTTCCTTTGCTACTTTAGGATTTTTTTATGATAAAGGTTGTTGTAAAACGAGATTATCTCTTATGTTATAAATTAGAGATAATCAATAATGAAAAAGGAAAAACTCATGGAATAGTATCTTCAAATATAAATCTGAAAAATAGCAGTTTGATAATTAATCGAATATTTTTCCTTTCACCAAAGAATTTCATTAACAGAAAATAGAAATTTACCAAGTGTCAAACCAAAGAGGTGGTAATAAATAAAAATAACCACACCGATATGTATAAATGAGTATTTACATATTTACAATCAATTTCATGAATTTCAAGAAAAATATTATTTTAGAATTAGCCCATTTACAGGAAGGGATTCTCTTCTTCCTTGTAAATCTTGAAGTGTAAAGGCAGATGGGCCCAATTTTCCACAATTTGAAACAGCCCAAGCTAGATTTTTTGAAATTTAGAGTGTTTTCCCTTTTCCTCTTGGTATTTGTCCCAATTTAGCATTAAGTCCCCAATATCAAAAGATTTATGCCCGATTGAGCTTGAATCAAACCATGATTTTAAAAAAAAATTAAGTTTGGCATAAATGTTAGTTATTTTTCTCTTTCTTCCTCTAACTTAATGATTTGCGACAATCAATATTGTAGAGAAGAGAATGGTTGGGCTTCAATTGATTGAACAAGGGCTAATGCTGGCAAGGTAATATTAGTAGGAAGAAAAAATTCCTTGCCATTAACGAAATTGTAAGGAGATGTTCCTAAAGATGGTTTGAAAGTAATCATATCAGCCCAAACAATAAAAAGAAGAGATTTATGCCAATTCTTTTGTTTATAATCAATGGTTCTTTTAATTTTCCTTAAGATATTTTTATTGGTTGATTCAGCTAACCCGTTACCTTGTGGATAATAATTAGATGAATATTTAAGCTTAAAGCCTCTTTTAAAGAAAACTCAATCATAACATTCCCAGAAAAATATATAGCATTATCAAACATGAGAGAGTTCGAAATTCCAAACCCGGTTATGATGTATTGTTCAATAAAATCAATAATGACCTCAGAATTAACAACCTTGCTAGGAATGGGTTCAACCCATTTTGTAAAATAATTTTTCCCAATAATGATATATTTATGTTCTTTAGAAGAATTCATAACGATCTCACCTATTACATCGAGGCCCCATTATTCAAATGATTGATCAATTGTAACAGGTTGTAAAGGCAAAGAAACCTTCTTTTCTCTTCCAACAACAGTTTGACAGACTTTGTAGTTTTGAACATAGGTGTAGGCATCTTTAAACAACATTGGCCAATAGTATCCAACATGGAGAATCTTGTGAGTTGTTGTTCCTACTCCATAATGACTACTTGCTTTCCCATCATGAAGTTCCTGCAAAACTTTTTCAAACTCAACTTTTTCTAAACATCTAAGAAGCATAGAATCATAATTTCTATGAAAACGAATACCATTCAAAAGTTTATAATTATTTTCTTTGAGCCTCAAATATCTCTTCTTCTTTGGTGCCAACTCAGCTGGGGCATGACGATAAGTCAAATAATAAATTAAATTTGAATACGAGGAATTTGAATCAATAAGACATACCTCATCTTATTGTTCCTCTTTACCTGTGTCTTCTTAAGATGAAATCAAAGGAGAACTTGTTAGCAGCTTACAAAATCCTTGGCCTCTTATGATTTTGACAGGTTTTATTTCCAAATAGTATTCTTGTAGTGCAGTGTTGGCTTAGTAGGTCCTGACCTAGGTTCAGAGTTAAGTTTGCCAAACAAATGACTACACTACTGGCCCTTTCGGCATCAACCCACGGAGCACGGACTGAAGTCTCACCCGAAGAAGTATGGGGGGATGTTGGAACCAAGTTTCCACACCCAGAGATTCGTGTAATGTCATTTTATGCCCTAAACCTGCCTTCGCATAGATCAATAAGCCTTTAGGGCTTATTGATATAACTTCCCTTAATCAGATTATATACCTCCGTGAATGTTCACGACTGTCTTTTGCGGACCCTAAACAGGTGAATCAACCACTTACATGTCTCTGTGGTTACTCCTAACTTCGTATTTACCCAAATCAGATTAAGTGTTCAATAACATTAACATGCAACATGATATTCTTTGTGTAAACAGTTATTATTACTTCTGTTCATATGAAAATATAAACCATGTAAAATCGCGCATCAATACAGTATTAATTCATAAACCCATCATTCATCCTAACATAATAGCGCATTCATTCATAACATAATTAAATAGCCAAAACCCAAGAATTGCTAGAATAATCTCTTTATTAATACTTCAGTTCTTCTTATAGGCTCAAGACTTCCTTGCGCACTCAGCTGCAGGGGTCCGTGCACTCAGTTATGGACTCTACTCTAGGTCTCTACACACATAGCTACAGAGCCTCTCTTATGCTCTAAGACTTCTTCGCTCTTTCGTCTACTTACCCATTACATTCATCTTCATCATTCCTTATTTGCCTTGGACTCTCTAAGACTCTCCTACTTATACAATGCCATGGTCCGCGGACCATGGGTGGATCTACACAAGCCGACACAACTTACATAAAATAAGGGTAAAACCCTTTATATCACTTTACTATCTACACGCTCTGTGACCACAACTTGTGGAGACTTTACGTTCTTTACAACAAAACTTGGGCTTTTTCCCCAAAATTGACCCGAGGGTACCCTGTCCCAACAAGCCCCCAACAAAAATATCGTGACTCGCCCCCGAGTCACTCTGCTAGCACAGAGATCTTACTCCGGGGACCTCCCAACTCTACTTGTGCTACTATTACCTAAGCCACACTCTCCATGGCTGCCTGTTTGATCTGCTCCACCAGCTGCTCTGTTTCTGGTCTTGCACTGTCTTCCTTGATCTTCTGCTGCATTCTTTGTAGGCTTTTCATCTTCTTCTAAATGTTCATAGAGATAACATAGGCCTCCTCCAGCCAAGGCCCCAATCTGGCCTTGAGGACTGCCTCTTTCCTTTGTGCCGCCTCCACCTATTCAAGCAACTATTTTGCCTCATGCAGCTTGACCAATCGTTGTGATATAGTGATGGTGTGTGTCATCACTCTTGCTTCATCGCACCATTGTTGCAACTCATGGGCTTCTATGGTTAACCTCTATAGGTTAGGATATTCCTGCAATGTCGTGACTACCTCGTTGGATTGCTCGAAAATCACGGTGCAATCCACCACCATGGCATACACTACTGCAAATCCATCCTTTACAGTTGTTTCACATTGTTTTGTGACCTCTAGCAGAGTTGAAGGCTGTGACTTCAACTCTAACTTTGTCATATCCAGGTTCAATTCAAACTGAACCTTGGCCACTTCCACCTTTGCATCATGCACACATGCAGCCAACTTCCTGATCTTCGCATCCACCAGTGATTCCTCCAGGATATGTAGTTCAGGGACTGTTATGCATGCTTTGGCAACCACAGCTACAATTTGTTCGTTTTGTGCTTGAACTTTCTTCCATGCTTCCAGTGCTTCTGTTTTCTCGACGAACATTTGTTTATTGTTGACCATGTACTCATTGATCATGCTCAGTGTGCGTTGCTCCCCGACCTTAATCTCTGTGATCACACCTGCTTGCAGTGTGTGAAGGAACCCACTAGGGAGCGCGACCAAGTTGAGGCCCATATTCTTCAAAGTGTTGACAATAGCCTTGTCGGTAGTCACCTCCACGCTCAAAGCTCCATCAGGCAGCATGACTGCCTAGAGATCCATTGACCAAACCATATTTGTTGCTTGAGTGGTCCTCAATGCCAAACTGGTTGATACAGTGTTGCTCTATCGTACACCTTCTTGGAGTCTAGTCGTTTGGATCTGCAGCTCGTGTAAACCCATTTGTATGGTGATCAGTGCCTGCTTTTGCTGCTTCTCAAACTTCTACAACAAATCTGCTATTATATCCCGCACCTTATCACCAATATCATCCAAGACGCCCTCCGTCAAGGTAATTGGATCTAGCGATGACTTAGTGGCTTTTGTCTTCTTGGGCGGTCCTTCCTTTTCCTACTCCCTCTACTGCTTCACTCAGAAGGGAGTGCTCTCCTGTTGATCTCCGCCACCCTGCTCTGACTACTCTTCTTCCTCTGTTTGGGGCAAAGGAAACTTTTGACTTCTTTCAGAGCCACGCTCCTCCTGTTCTCCTTTTTCCTTCGCGGCGTGCTTGGCTTCTACATGGGCCTTCTCGTTGGCCTCTTTTTTCCTCTTCTCAGCCAACAGATGAACCTTCTTTCTGGTCGCATCCTTTTTCTTCTTCTCCCCAAACATGCTAGTCCCGTCGGTCGCATTGGATGCGAAATGCTAGTCTGCTAGCCATTGCTTGATGACCTCTACAATAGCGTCATCCGTAGCCAGGTAGGGCACGTTGAACCATTTCTACTCAGGGTCCTTTCACACCCATATGTAGACATGGTGGAAGTCCTCTTTGAACTCCGCGTACCCTGAGAGTTTCTCAAGCATGGTTGGTGACAACATCAGCGTCTGGTTGATGGCTATGTGAATGCTCGCCTCCATCAGCACCCAAAACACTTTGCTCTCTATGACCCGCGCAACATCTTTTGTGGCCCAGAGAGATGTGAACTTTGCTGCTTCAGATAAATCCTTCCCCACAAGAGGAAATTCACTGTCCTTCAGCAAATCCCAAGTGAAGAGCACAATTGAGAGCAGCAACCATGAATAGTGAAAGGTCTTACTATCGTTTTGTGCCTCTCTACAATTCTCGAGGAACTCGCTACACAGGTAGCACGCCCAGTTGAACTGTACGCCCTCTGGGCACTGAGCTGCTAATGAAACCACTAGTGTTGGAACTTCATCCATGTAGCACTTTTGCATAACTTTTCGAAACAAAATCTGCGTAGTAATCTTGACTGCGGGGTCAGTAATGCTAGTAATTGAATACCCGTGCGGCTTTTTGACAAGTTTAAACTTGTCCTTCATCTTCTCAGCGAGGTTGCACTCGCTCGTCTTTCCACCAAACGCCTTGGCCTAATTCAGTCATGAGTGTGGTAATAATGTGATCTGATGGATCAACATATCTGTGATGGGGATCGGCTCATTTAACCACAAGCACCTGTCATGCACCAGCCATAGCACCTGCTTAATGACAATCAGGTTGATATTTGACCATGATAATGCAGCACCCATAATAGGTTCAACAACCCTGACTTTTTGACTCTGTGAATCCATTCCACCGGCTCCAACGCGATGACACCAGATTATTTATAGAAAACCCTCTACATGAAGGTGTCGATAGTAAGTTTAGGGAGCTTCTTATGGTCTTCCAAATCCTAGTCTTCGAGTTTTAAGTGCGGGACTCACGCCAAGCGCATACCTTCAAAGGTGAGGTTCTCTAGAAACATCGATGTGTTGAGGGAGAATTGTCCAACATCTTGGTCCTTCGGGACCTTCATCTTGCCCTTGCATGGAGGGATATACTCCAGTAGCTTAGAAATAGGGTCCATCCCCTAAATGTTGATATCTTCTACGCCCTCCTCCGCTTCGAGATCTACCACCTTCCCTTCTCCTTCACGCTCAGATTTTATTTCCTCTGGGCTTGGGTAGCTGGATGTTTCCTCGGTGACATACGCACCGGCATCAGCTTCTTTTGCTTATCCTTTTTCAGCTCGTGTTATAGATATGACCTGAAAATATATGAAAATGAAATAAACCCAAGAAATAACAAGATTTGAATATAGAAATGCTTCACTTTATTGATCAAACCCTTAAGATAGGGCAACACCATACATTCACTCCTTAAGGAAGGAGAACACTCCATAAGCCATATGGTTGTCCATACAATAATCCTTTGACATCTCTCAATGGGGAGTCTCTAGCCTTTATATAGGCCTCATACATACAATACCATGGGTCATTACCATGGTTCCCTCAGTACCATCTATCTAATACAATGGGCTTATTACTTTATTGCTAACTACTTATGGTCCCTTACATGATACAGGTTAACCACTTTATTTATTACTATGGCCCATCCCATTATTACATTATTCCCTTGGGTACCTCCCTTTGTACCCCATACTATCCCCCCTAGGTATACTACATTCCACCCCCCTTAAACATTTTTCCTCCCCGAAACATAAGAAGAACAAAAATAATAAGATCTACTCAAAAGAGTAGTCCATTGGTACCATGCACGTGCATCTAGCCATCCCAGAGAAAGGTGAACCCTCAATCTAGTTGGTGTCTTGCTCACTTGAGATGGAAGTTGACCCTGGCGGCTCTTCTATGTTGAGGTGTAGTCGGTTGATCGTCGCCCCTCTCTCTCTGTCATGTGGGGGTTGTCGTCCTTGTGGCTAATTCGTTACCATCTTATAGGTTGTTTTCTTATGGGGTGATGTGGGTGGTGATATGCTGAAGTTTTAACCAACAATGTATCTTTCTTTAATTCACCACCTAATGGAGCCTGATTTTTATCTAGTACATGTTGTGGTATATGTTGTTGTTTCTTATCTTCCAATATTACTTCAACCACGGATTTAGTATCTGTAACATTTTCTGCTTCAACCTCCTTGGACTCTATTTGTTTTTCTCGTACGTGGTTTGATGTTTGTGTTTGGTTGTCAACCATCAAGGGCTTATCATCTGATGTGTCAGTCCCTGGAACATCATCTGCTTCAGCTTCCTTGGACTCTACCTATTTATTGATGGAAATGTCCTGTAATGTAATTTTCTTCTTTTTATATGAGATCTTCAGGAATTTTTTCTACACATTAATATTGATAGTACCCACATATTCCATCCAAGGGTATCCCAAAAAAGCATCCATGTTATCCATGTCTGAAGTATAAAAATCACAATGCAACACATACTTTTCCATAGAAAGCTTCAAATCTTTATAAACTTGAACATCCTCATTATCAACCTGTGTGTTTTCAATGTGTTTTGCTGGAACTTGCAATTTTTTTGCCAAATTAACATTGATAAAATTATGCATGCAACTAGAATTTATAGACACGATGATCTTCTCCTTCTGAACCAATCCCTGAACCTGTAATAAGGAGATACCACCAGAAAATAACCCTTTAGGTTTCTTGGTTTCCTTCTTTCCTGTAAAAATAAAATCTTTGCTAGGTTTTGTGGTTTCCTCCTTTCTAGTATGAGACCATTTGTCCACAAGGAGTTTTTCAAATTCTTCATCTGAAAATTCAAACTTCTAGGTGCCAAGTGAGTACCACCATATGGCAGCCTTGTCTTTGACATTATGCCATAGGAAACTTCTCCAATATTTATGATGGTTTTTCTTAATATTTTTTATGAATTCTTCAATAGTAGGACCATTACCTTTCCCTGTAAAAAATTACTTGCTAGAAGGCATGAAGAGGGTTTTGAAAAAAAAATCACTTACTTGGCGAAAATTTGAAATGGCCACAATTTAGTCAATATTGCACAGAATCCCTATTATGACCTGTTTTCGGAAATGGAACAACCATTCTACATCTTCATATGTGATAGAAATCCTGATCTATGCATTGGAATTCTAGATTCGCGTTGCAACTGTCTTGCTGTCACAAAACAATCTGAGAAAAGAGTTGTTTTTAAATCAGTGATATCTCCCTCATCCGGACTCCGATTTGACTGTTTTTTTTTTTAATTGGGTATTTTTTTGCAAATAACCCAGATCTGTAATTAGATTCTACAAAGTTTTCACCAGAACGTACAGATCTGATCTGAAAAGTCGTCGCCCCGAAAAATGTCTGCAACACAACTGATTTTTAAATCTGTGATATCTCCCTCATCCGGACTCCAATTTGGCCGATTTTTTATTTCAAATTTGGTATTTTTCCGC
Organism: Pinus taeda; assembly: GCA_000404065.3. NCBI lineage: Eukaryota > Viridiplantae > Streptophyta > Pinopsida > Pinales > Pinaceae > Pinus > Pinus taeda. The sequence goes on along the minus strand of APFE030079591.1, from coordinate 8,856 downwards.
AAAAAACCTAGCTCTACAATTAGATTCTACAAATTTTGCACCAAAACGTACAGATCTGATCTGCAAACTCGCCGCCCCAAAAAATGTCCGCAACCCAGCTGATTTTTAAATCAGAGATATCTCCTCATCCGGACTCCGATTCGGCCAATTTTTTTTTCAAATTAGGTATTTTTTTGCAAACAACCCAGATCTAGAATTAGATTCTACAAATTTTGAACCATAACACATAGATCGGATCTGCAAACTCGCCACCCAAAAATTCTTGCCAAAAATAATAAAAAAAAACTCCACTTTGCCCAAGAAAGGGCTCTGATACCACTTGATTTAGATATGACCTGAAAATATATGAAAATATAAATAAACCCAAGAAATAACAAGATCTTAATATAGAAATGCTTCAATTTATTGATCAAATCCTTAAGTTAGGGCAACACCATACATTCACTCCTTAAGGAAGGATAACACTCCACAAGCCATATGCTTGATCATACAATAATCCTTTGACATCTCTCAATGGGTAGTCTCTAGCCTCTATATAGGCCTCATACATATAATACCATGGGTCATTACCATGGTTCCCTCAATACCATCTATCTAATACAATGGGCTTATTACATTATTGCTAACTACTTGTGGTCCCTTGCATGATATGGGTTAACCACTTTATTTATTACTATGGCCCATCCCATTATTACATTATTCCCTTGGGTACCTGCCTCTGTACTGCTCCACCATCGGTAATCTCTTTGATAATTTATGCCAAGCCAGTGCATCTGAAATTTTCCTGGAAACTTATCAAACTTGATGTCATATAATAGAACTAAATCATTTACCTTGAAGGTGAGCAGTTTGATGTGTCGATCGTGCCATGCCTTTTCGCGCTCCTTCTGAACTTGCTGATGGAATCTAGCCAAAAATTGGTCTTCCTCCAGCTCTATCAGCTACGTGAGCCTCTCTTCTAAGGCTCCACGATCTATCATTCCTATGAATGTCGTTATGCGTAGACTAGGCACAATGTACTCCATAGGCATCACAGCCTCTACGCCATAGACCAACCTGAAAGGTGTCTGACCAGTAAGCTTCTTACAAGTAGTTATGTAAGCCCATAATACTACTGGTATGTGCACGTCCCAATCATTCCTCTGTACATTGTAAACCTTTGTCAGCGCATTCTCCAATATCTTATTAAATGCCTCAACCATTCCATTGGCCTGAGGATGATATGGCATACTCTTCTAATGATAAACTTGGAATTCTTCTGTCAGTGCGTTGATCGTTTCATTAAGGAAATGCATACCGCGATCGCTCATTAAAAGCTTCATGCAACCGAACCTGGTCAACACATATTCAAATAAGAACTTCACTATTGTTGCCCCTGTACAGCCCTTTACAGGTTGTGCATCCATCCATCTAGTCAAATACTCGGTCGCGGTGATGATATACCGCGCACCTGTCTTCTTGCCTGCAAGCTGAATCAGTCCTACAAAATGAATTGCCCATTTGTCAAATGGCTACAATGATACCTA
>APFE030079588.1:164975-176199 GCA_000404065.3 Pinus taeda | reverse complement strand
CCAGACATAACCGAATTCCGCTCAGAGCTCTAGCATCCATCTCATCCCATTCATCCTCCGTCATGGAAGCAGGTCTTTTGTTTTTCCCCAACAGTGCTTTCGCCACACCTTGTTGAACCAGCAGATCGTGCATCTTCACCTTCCAAATCTCAAAATTATTCTTGCCATTAAATTTCTCAATTTCGAAACGGGCACTTTGATTTTTCGCCATTTTGTATCAAAAAACCCAATAATCTCCAATATCAACATTTTAAATTTCAGCAATTAAAAAAATTGCCTATGCCTTTAAAAAACAAAATATCTTCTCTTCAAAAAAAAAAATTTGCCTCTTCCTTTGTTTTTACAATCACTGGCGAGCAATCAACCCAATGTTCATATGAAAGCAATTAAAAAAAAAATTGCAACCAATAATTTCTTGGAACCAAACCCTGTGATTCCATGTTTCTGATTGTTTCTACGATGGTATATACAGTTTGGTGGCGCGTTGCAAATTAAAGATACTTGCACCAAAACCAAAAATGAATTCATATCGGTCTTGACATGAATATGCCAGTTTTAATTGATGGTTCTCTCTGCTCATTAATTTTTAGTTGCTGTCCAATTCTCAGAGAATCACTTTTGTAAGAATCGCATTCCCTGTAGTCTCTATATAAACCAGCGTTTTAAAAAAAAGGCAAAGAACGCACCAGCACTTCAAAAACATACCAAATATATATTCATCACAGCAGAAAAAACGACCTTCACCACCGTCCATTGCTTCCTCATACGCACCAGGGATATAAACAAACGGTTTATAACAAAAAAATACGCAGCACCAACACTTTTATACAACAAAAAATAAACTCAGGCTCTACGCATCAGCAATCGTGTGTATCATCCACCCACGCACCAGGTATAAAGGTTGAATAGTTTTTAAAACAAAAAACATTCCCACTGCGTTATAAAACAATCATACCTCCATCGCACAGGCAGAATACGCATCGGCAACAGCAATCCACCGCAAATGCATCAGCTTCCTTAGCGCTCCACCTCCAGCGCTCCTCCAACGCGCTTTGCCAGCAAAGGTCTGCTATCCACGCACCAACAGCAAGAGCGATATATTGTCAGGCTCCTCCAGGCAGCACTTCCAGCACCTCCAACATGCTCTGGTACCAATTGTTGGATCAGGTGCACAACAAACAAACAATTAAACAGCAGAAGCACATAAACACAATATTTAACGTGGTTCACCCAACCAATCTGGGCTATGTCCACCAAACATAGGCATCAGGAATATATTAAATAAATTGGAGATTACATCAAGAAATCCTCACACTCTCTTAGCAAATCATCCGAATGATTGCCTATTTTATAGTAGAGAGAATCTCACTCCTATCACATCAAATTTAGGATGCATTAATTTGCTCCCAACAACCTGGAGATAATCCAGCAACAGATTTTCTATTGTTGTCACCTACAGAGATTTCTGCCTATTTCACTTCAAACAGAAAATCTCAACAATTTTGAATGGCAAGGCATTAGGCTAGCTAGATCGGAGGTCAAGAGGCCTTGTCCGAGACAGAATTGCAGTGCAAGATTAAGTTTAATACGGGCCACATCTCAAGATGGTATTGTTGCATTTCCAGTTTATAACTTTGTTCTTTGCTTCAATTTGGGTCTGACTAGCAATATCAAGGGTTCTTTATTGGCATATTATAAATGGGATTGTGACTACGCTGATTATTTCGCCGCCTTGGGCATCTCTTCCTTTGGTAAATTTCCACAGGTTTGTGTGTTTGCAGAGGTGGCGCCACCCTTGGTGCACTTACAGTATCTGTCTGGTTTTTCATTATAGTAGTTCCCTAGTAGATAACTTAATTACAAAGCATATCAGAATTCGCAGATCTCTCCCCAACATAAGTCTAGAAAGTATGATAAGGTAATTGGAACCGTCACGTATCATCTTAAATCATAATTGGGTCTTTTCTCAGGGTGGTCTAATGGACATGAATTCAAACTCCAAATCTTCTTCAGCAGGTAGCCCATTCTCTCATTGTTTGGCTTCCCATGAAGCTCTACACAGAGCAGATTATGATCTTCTAGTAAAATTTTGCCAAATGTCTCATGCTCAGATTGATCTTACAAATAAGATCATATCTCTTCAATTTCAGCTTTCTCAGTGGGTTGATGAAGTTGATGCTCTTAGGATCATGGTCATGGACCTCAAATTAAGCAAATAAGCCCAGGGATCTCCAGACAAGCACCAAGAGGATACAGGCCATCGTGAAATTGATCTCAACAAGCCAGCTACGGGCAGTGACTAGTACCTCCAGCAAGCTCACTTAGTGGATTTTGGTCCTTTTTTGTAATCATGCAGTCTGAGATTATTTTTTGTTGGGCATTTGTAGTTTATCTAGTGCAGCCATGCGGTTTTTCTAACTGTATGCTCGGTTAGTGATTTCGTCGGGTCTTTTTTCACTCATGAAAGCATGATTTTAGTTTGTATCTTGTTATATCTTCTTGTCTTTTGTGTAGATCATGTAAAAGTCTTTTGGTTAAATCTGAACTTGAACATGTAATGCCTGTGTATTTCGTTGCAACCGGGCCTATACTTCTATCAAACTTACTCATGTTTTGTTAAAAAATAATAAATTATACTTGTAATGTTTTGACTTTGAAACTTTATTATCAAAATAAGTATTTATTTATTATTTTTTATATAATTAATATGTTTAATCTGCTATTTTTGCTTTAATTTTTAGTGTGGTCCATTTTTTGTTTACTTTTAAATATCATCCTTATTTAATATATTAAAAAAAAAAAAAACCAAAAAAAAAACTTATCTAATTATATATATATATTTATTGTCCTTTAATTCAAATTTCCCAATAAATTTTTTTTATTTTGACATTTCATTTTATGTGAAAAAAAAAAAAAAAAAAAAAAATCTTAAGATATGTATTATTGAAATATATGTTTTTTGTAATGTTAAAATTATTGTTTTTTATTTATGATTATTTATTTTGTATTGAAGTAACTAGCAATTGTACCAAATGTTGCAAAGGAACCATCATAAGGTTGTAGCATAGAAGAAATAAGTTCTTAGTGGTCATTGTAGCCTAACTTATGCAAATAACATATTGAAAATGATGTATTGAATGTTGTCATATACATATTTTTCCTTTTCTAGTGCTAAGTTTGGATAAAATTGTTGTGAGAATGTTCATTTCTTCTACACTCATCTGCAACAAAATAGAGTATAGAGTACTCGTAGTAGAAACCAAATTGGGAAAGATGAGTTCATTTGCAACCTAACCATAAAGAATAAATTATCGTGGCAAACTAAACAATGACAATGTTGGCTACTTGCAACTTTCTTCCCTTACATCATCACCATTAATAATGCCCATTAACAATGCATCGGTCACCAACATCATAGGGATGCATAATGAACACAAACACAATTGCTTCAAGAATTGTGCTAATACCAAGTGAGATGATACCAACAAAATGGCAAGGGATGTGCCAATCCCTAAAACAAGTATTTGACGATTATCATGACTACAGTGACAATCACATTAGTAATTTTAAATCTTGTATTAAAATATCTATAAGGTAAGTATTGAAATATTAAAAAGTTAAATATAATATATTTTTTAATTGATGTAAAATTATAATAATATTTAACTGAAGAAAAAAAAGAATAAATAAATAAAAATAAAATAAAATAAAATTACAGTCTAATTTGTCTAGAATTTGGTAGGAATTTCTTGGAATCCTAAGTTTGAGTTGTAAATCATAACTAACAAATATTTAAGCAAATAAACCATAACTAACCTCTCTAATTCTTGTTCTTACTTTTAATTATCCTAGGTTGTTGCATAATTAAGTAAATAACAATATTTACATAACTTGAGTGCATCTCCTCATATTTTGCATTCACCTCTAGAAATTATTTAACTACATTTGGATTTACCTCTTGCACTTCCTCATATTTTGCATTCACCTCTAGAAATTATTTAACTACATTTGTATTTACCTCTTGCAATTCCTCATATTTTGCATTCACCTCTAGAAATTATTTAACTACATTTGTTTTCACCCGAGATCACTTTAACCGCGGCACTTGTCCTATTTTGTCTCCATTTACCTTTAGCACCCTTTCTTGGCATGACACCAAACATCGAGACCATAGGCTTAACTGATTCTTGGTGTGTATCTAGTATCTAAACCTTCATAATCATGACTGCTTTGTTACATAAATGAATCATAGGATGCCCAAATACCCCTTTTTTCACCTTTGGGTATGAGTAATAAGCACTAAGTCCCTTGTGGGTTAGGGTTGAGACCTATACTTAAACACTCAATTCCTAAATTGAGCTAAGGCTTAACCACATGACTTCATTCACCATTGGATGGTTGGATTGGCATAATAACTCTTCTCACACTAAAGAGAAGAATTCATTTTGAATTTTCAATGTTGACAAGATAAATTAAACTAATTTTTTCATATGCAAATGAAGGGAAAAAAATCATATGTTTCTCACACATCACACCTCCTATTGTATCAATTTTATAGACTAGATTAGAACTCCAAGTACACATAGGCAACTTTGGTTAAACATTGTTCACTAGTATTAATATATATATAGGGATATTCATATAGAAGAAATTTAATAGAATTATTTATTTCTTTCTCACATCTCACCTCATATCGTATTAATTTTATATACTAGATTAGAACTCCAAGTACACCTGAACAACTACACATAGGCAACATTGCTTAAAAACCTATTGTATCAATTTTATAGACTAGATTAGAAATCCAAATAGACTAGAACAAGTACACATAGGAAACATTGGTTAAAAATAGGTTCACTAGTATTAAAATCTATATAGGGATATTCACATAGAAGAAATTTAAAAGAACTATTTACTTCTAAATAAAAATCATATGGAGGAAATTGAATTGGACTATTTATTTGTAGTTTATATAGGAATCATATGGAGGGAATTCAATAGGACGATTTAATTGGTTCACTAGTAATAAAATCTATATAGGGATATTCATATAGAAGAAATTTAAAAGAACTATTTACTTCTATATAAAAATCATAGGGAGGTAATTGAATTGGACTATTTATTTATAGTTTATATAGGAATCCTATAGAGGGAATTCAATAGGAAAATTTACTCGTTCATCTCTTGAAAACCACTCCTCAAAGACAATGGAATTGTTTTGCAAAGAAAATATTCCTCTTTCTTATAGATTCTTATAAGCTAATTGGTCCAATTGTTCAAAAAATTGGGATGAATTTTTTAAAGACAATCAAAATATAGTATTATTGTCCTTTTTCTTATAGATTCTTATGAGCTAATTGGTCCAATTGTTCAAAAAATTGCAATTGATTCATTTATTAATGAGATTCAAACCCAACTAACTGAGAACATTACAAACCAACTAACAAAAATTTGAGAGTGCATAAGTAATACATTATATGCATTATATTCTTTATTTTATTTTTAAATTTTTTAATAATTATAAATATATAAATAAATAATTACACAGTATAAAACAAAATAATAATAATAATAATAAAATAAAATAAAAATAACACCTCCCTTCTCTCCAAAATCTCTTTTCATTTCAAAACAAAAGCTCACTTCCTTTTTAAAATCTCTTTTCATTCTCAACTTTAAATCTAATGTAAGTTATAATTTCAAAAATTACATAAAAACTTTTCTAATAAACACATATTTTAAATATGCGTATTCAAACTTTATTTATCTAATTTATGTTCAAAACTTATTTCTCTTATACAATAGAAATAATAAATATATATTTAAAAAATTACTTATTTATCTAAATCTCTATAAATAGAAATATATTCACATAATCAATTTTTCTTAATAAATTTTGTTTACCCACTTTTAATGTTAGTGTTTAAATTCTTTCTTTTAAGTTTTCTCAACTTCCATTCATTTAAAGAAAAATAAATTGAAAAAATAATTTTCCAAATGAAAAAATTAGTGTTTCCTTCAGAGATTTTTCAACTTTCCATGAATTTAAAAGAAAAAAAACAAAACAAAAAGACAAATTTATAACTACCTTCCTATTAATTTCCTTCTACTACATTGGTTACTGCTATCTTCTTGCAAGTGATCACCCTATCCATTTTGTGTTTAGACAATATTACCATCAGAATTATATTAAAGATGTGTTTTTGTTTCGAATGTTTAACTTGGAAAATTTGGTAATTGTAATTTAAAAAATCTTTTACTGTAAATTTTGGATTGTCTTTCAGATAACATTCTACACAGGAAGCTAATTCTCTGCATTCCTCCGCCACAAAGGGAAAGGAAAATAAATTCAAGAATATGGAAAGCTGGAGTGAATCTGTAATATCTCAAGAATATTTATATTGCAAGAAAATTTTGAAATCTAATTAGCCAGATTAATTAATTATTTGTTTGATCTCATTTATTATAAAATATTTTCAGACTCTAGCATTGATATAAATCTCGATATACGTGGACCTTATTTCTGGTGAGTCTGCAAGTCAATTCTGCAATATGGTGGAAGTTGGAGGAGAGTATATTTGTTCCAGCTTGAAGAGAAGCTTCAGCAAATCGCTCCCACTAAACAACCAGCCTCAACAAACACGGAATTCGGGTGAGAGAAACAGTCCAAGAGGCCTTGTACTAATTCCAACCTCCCCTAGCATACATCACATACTCGTTGAGGTTCAGTCGTACGAAATTTCCGAGGTAGCAAGCAGCTTCCTCTGGAGCAGAGGCCACAGAAACTTCTACCACAGAATCTATAGTGATTGGGTGAAATCGTGAATTACACAACAACGCCAATCCACTGCAGAAGCCGCAATGCACAGTGATCAAATAAATTTTAGAACATTCTGATGTGGGAAGCTCTAGAGTCTTCGAGTGGCAGGAAACTCCACTTCTGTTTCAATCTCGGTTACAACTCGTTCTACATTTTCATAGCCTGCAGGAACAGTCGCGCCTCTAAAATTTCTTTACCAGTTTCCTCTGCACCGTCCAAATCGAGGTCGTTGTCAATGACTTCCGAAAAAGAAGAAAACGGGCACCTCATGCCATTATAAAACTCCACACTGCTCATACTTACAAAGACAACAACACATATTTTCTAACCCACAAAAAAATCACACACCTATGCTATGCTAATTTATATACGGAGAACAGAACCTCAAATATCTCTTTCATTTCTCTGGATCCTTCGTCGAAAGTAATGAAGGGAGGAGGGGTTGTATACAGTTTTTTCTATCATTTGTTGTATACAGTTTTGAGACTTAACTATTAATATTTTTAAATATTAGTTTTTATGTTAATTATTAATTATTAATTATTAATTATTAATTATTAATCATTAATCTAATGATGTATTAATTATTGATCTGATAGATAGCAATTCTAGGAATTGGTTTTTCAAAGGGGACACCTTACATGTAAATATAAAGAAGTGTTAAAAATTGTTATTGTATGCATATTTAAACAATATATTATAGAATGTTTAAAAAAGTGTATTTTACAGTATGTTTAAAAAATAATTTTATCCTAATTGGATTAACGAAACATAATTAAGAAAGTATATTATTATATTATATTATATTATATATTATTATATATAAACTTTAAAATATTAACTTACCCGGATGCGGGTGTCTCTTCGCGCATTGATTAAGTGTAATCCATGAGGCATGCGTAGCCAGCAGCTGGCACGCACTCACGGTGGAAGTTGGCGCCGGAGGCAAGCCACCATAAACTCCCGATGCAGGGAATTAACTGCCCTTCAATGCCGCACCAAGCTGAGCGTACTGAGTTGCAGGTTTATGGAATGGGGCGCCAGGATGGGTTTCTATTTCACCTGGTTCCGCTCAGTCATTCTGTTCAGAGGTCCGGTTCAGGGCAATACGCTTTCATTGGCGCTGGTTTGTTTAGTCTTTGTCAAGGGGGATGTCCCGGGCAGTCCTGCTCTCAGAGGCAGCCTGGGACTCATTGTTTCACTATTGTGCTTAGCACAACTGTGGAGAATCCCCATTTGCAGTTTGTTTCATTTGCCAGTAAGTGTCGAATTTCCATTTCAGTGTGGTAGTTTCAGGTTTATGCAGGAATTTGAGATGTTCTGGGTGTCGTGGGTCCTCACTGGTCTGTCTGGGATCCTTGTTGGGAGTTACAAGTCCTCATCTTGCTGTCGAAGTTTCAAGTTTGGGTGGGATTTCGAGTCTCTCTAGTGATTGTGGCTTTCGTCTGGTCTCTGTTACGCATCTGTTTATTTCGCGTCCGCCTCCCTTTAACCCTGTTTTTTAAGCCGCTCTTTTTTTAAACACCGCCCCGTTTGCGAGGAAAGCCCAAGCGAGGAAGCTCTGCTGGTCCTCGAGGAAGGCAGGGAAGGAGGGGAGGCCCTGAACCTCGCCGCATATCCGCACTTGCCACGGTCATGCCCTCTTCGCCGACCTCTGAGGAGTCTGGCCCTTCCCTCACCAGTTCTTTGCACTCAGCCCGCTTCAACTTCCAAAGCCAGCTTAACAAGCCGATTATTTCTGCCCTAGTTACAGTCATTTTTTCAGAGGAAGCTGATGATCCTGCTAGTTCGGGGGTCGCCTCCTCTGAGCACTCTCCCTCCAGGTCCGCCAGCTCATCCCAGAGCTGCTTGGTGGAGGCGCAATTGGAAGTCTCTGCAGAAACGCAGGATAAGGAGGGCCGTGCGGAGAGCCAACCCCAGCAAAGCGCTCCCCAGAAGCAGAATAACGACCCTCAGCCAGTGACGGAGCCGATGATTGACAGTGAGCCGGCGCGCTTCACTGGAAATATTTTACATATTGTTCTACCGCCTGGTAGAACTGCGACGGATGTGGAGGACAATGTTATGGTTGAATGGGTTAATCTTTCGAGCGCCCGGACGAGGTTGGAAAACATGACAATGCAGATTCCAAGTAAGTTTTTTACTCCTTTCTTGACGACTCAGGGATGCAATTCAGTTTTGTTGATCCAGGACTTCGTGGCTGAAGATTAAGCAGCTTTTCCAGATTGTCGCCTTCCAAACGCAGCACCTTCTCTTGGACCTCCAATTTTGTCTACAAACCATAATTCTCAGTCTCATGTTGTTTAATTTTGACAGACAGAGGTCTAAGCAATTTTTTGCAGACTCTAGTCTACAATGTAAGCATCTTTTGCAAAATTATTTTGAGAGAGGTAGAGCTACAGCTCCCTCAGAGGTATATCCTCTTTGTACATACTTTTCTTCTTTTTTAATATAATTAGCACAGTCTTTACCGAGAAAAAAAAAAAACAAAAACAAAGACAAAAAACAAAAAAAACAAAAAACAAAAAAAACAAAAAACAAAAAAAACAAAAAACAAAAAAACAAAAACAAAAACTTTAAAATATAACCTATTTTATTTTTTACCTTGTTAAAAATAAATAAAAACTAACATTGAAAATATAGATAAAAATGACAACTTGAAACGGTTTGGAAAAAAAATAATAATAAAATAAATATATCCATACTTTATAGATAACCTGACTTTTTGGACTTTCTAGTGTGGCGGAAAAAATTGAGGTAAAATCTTGATTTTTGTTATTTAAATTTGTTTTGTGAATGTATATATGGATTCAACAACCTGAAAAACCTCTAGGGTACTTTGATTATACAGGGGTTACCCATCGAGCTTGTGATTTCAATAAATTTGTGCCAGATTAACCAGAAAATCCCACCAAAAATCTTCCGAAAAATCTTATAAAAACAACTCGAATTTAAAATATCAAAAATAAGTTCTCGAAACTACCTTCTAGTAAACTTCATTATTAAATGAAATGGAGTTGTCTTTAGTGCGACATTTTGGACTTTTGGGTGTCCTAATCCAGTGGAAAAAATTGAGGTGAAATCTTGATTTGTGTTATTTAAACTAGTTTTTTGACTGTATATATGGATTCAGCACCCTGGAAAACCCCTAGGGCACTTAGATTGCATAGGATTACCCATCAAACTTGTGATTTCAATAAATTCCTGTCAAATTTTAGAGAAATTAGACCGGAAAATCTTACGGTAAAAGCTTCCAAAAAATCACACTAAAATCAATTCTAAATAAAACCTCTAAAAACAAAAAAAAAACTTGATCGAATACTAATTATTCTTCATCTCTTGTCTTTAACGCTGGTAAAATTTCCATTAATAAACCATATCTAGATAACTTCACACCTTTGTTATGAGTCAAAGTTACCTTTGACCTCTCAACTATGACTTAAGCTGTTTAGGTCAATATGAAATCCATCTTCAAATTTGCATGAGTAAACCATATGTAGATAACTTCACACCTTTGTTATTGACCTCAAAGTTGCCTTGACCTCTCAACTATGCCTTGAACTCTTTAGGTCAATATGAAATCCATCTTCATTTATAATGCAATCAAACACGTCACAAATGCCCTATTTCCAATGTCACTTTAAACTCCCACTCCTTGTAGTGCCCACATTGTTTCAACGTATAGATGTTGTACACCTATCTTTCCCATCGATCAATATATCATTGTATACACACCAGCGGTTAATCCATTCATTGGTTAACGTGGGCAAATTAAACGACGGCTACTAGTCAATTTAGCTTGAAATATATCACCTACAATTTAGCTTATTGTCTACTATCCCAACTCGTGAGTTTCATTTTGATAACTCACACGTGTGTTTCATTTTAATAACAAGTAGTGAAAGTGTAAACGTTTTGTCACCAATCTTCTAGATAAATTTGAGAGCCAAGGTAATCTGCAGATAAATGCAAAAGAGCGTTGTGATACAAATTGTGTTACCACGGATAGTAAATACATGTAAGTAAATTAAATTTTAAGCCACCCGACTTTCCCTTACAGGTAGGCCATTTTTAAGTGGATTGCACATTCCTAGAATATTCTGGGAATTTGCAATCGACTTAAGCTTTTAAGCTCACTTGAACATGAAACAGATTAAGTGCTTAACCGATTAAGTGTATTGAGGCAAGGCATTGTTATTTGCAATTTCTTTTTCTATTCACTGTGAAAATGTTGTCAGTACTTTTCTCCATCCTATTATAAATATTTCCAGCTTGGTTAGCGAAGCCCTGACTAAATATCAATTAAGGTTATTTTATGCTAAGCTTTGTCTAGTTATTTTATTTTTGAATTTGGCGAAACATGTTTTAGATTGAATTTGGCGAAATATTATATGTAAATTTTAT
>APFE030079588.1:152212-164758 GCA_000404065.3 Pinus taeda | reverse complement strand
TATTAACACATAAATTTATGTCGTTATTGCACATTAAATAAAGGTCATGTGGTGGTAATTTGCATAAAATAAGGTTATTGCACATTAAATAAAGGTCATGTGGTGGTAATTTGTATAAAACAAGAGCAGTGACATTGCCACCACATAGTTCTTATTTTATTTAGACATGTGAATATAATAATATTGAAACCAAATATTATAGGTATAAAATATATGGTATTTCATGTAAGAAAATTTTATGTAAGAATGACTCATCACTATTATTTAAGGAAAACCAAGCCATCTAAAATGACCTATTGGGCAGGTTTTCACTCTTGCCAATGTCTTTGGGTCTTGGGCCATTAACCTAATTCCTTATGTCCCAGGAAGACTAACTCTTAGCCAAGCAAAAGCAGTTTTAGGCATACTCCAGGCTCAAATCTTGAAAAAATTATAGTGATACTTGTTTGTTTTTAATTGGATAATTTTAGATTTTTTAAAGAAAAGTTTGTTTTTTGGCGAATTTTTTTTCGGAAAATGGTGGTTGTATTTTTCTTTTCGGTCGCAAGACATGCATTTTTTTCCTAAAGATCTTTTTCGGAGATTGGAGAATGACTTCCTCTTTTTGGTCTTTTTTAAATGAAAGGTTCCATTTTTGTAGAGACCTTGCATCATCAATGTTGACACCTAATCTTTGAGATTAGGAAAATCCATGTACATATTGTAAATAGCAAAAATAAAAGAAATTGGAAGATGAAGAGACATTGGGAGATGAAACCCCATAGTCTCTCTCTCCTTGTATATATCCATCTTTTCTCTTAATGAAAAACACAATTACATTCGTAGAGTTACTCTTGGTCTGACATGGTCTTAGAGCCAGCACCCAAAATTAGTTTTTTTGCCCTTGTAAGTGTTAGAAAATTTATGTGGTGAGAATCTATATCTTGAGTATTAGGAATTAGTTTCACAGTAGTCATTTTTGTGTCAATGTTTCAAGTCTATAACAAGACTCATTGTTAGGCAAAAATCCATAGAGAAGAGAGAGAGTGTTAGATAATAAATATGGGAGGGAAGGATATTATAGGTGAGTGAACTCAAAATCCAATGCTCAAACCGAGAGTTGATAAATTATAATAATAAAAACTCCATACTGAATAAATAAAAATTATACGTTATTTATAAACTTTCCTTGTAATTAATTTTAGGGTTGGATTTTTGACTCATTCACCTATCACATCCTTCCCTCCCATATTTATTATCCAGCATTATCTCTCTTCTCTGTGGATTTTTTCATAATAATGAGTCTTGTTGTAAACTTGAAACGTTGACACAAAAATGACTACTATGAAAATAATTTTAAAATTATACTCAAATTACAAACTCCTGCATTCTCTGCCATATTCTCTATTTCTCTGCTCTTTGTCACTATGCATAGATCCCATTGAAAGAAGCAGTGTTGAAGGGAGAAGGTGCAGTGGTGATATGGGTTATTTGAGCATTGGCTTTATGTGTTGAATAATTTTGAATGTCATAGGCTGGTGTGCATTGAAGTCCATATGTGATGGCCATGTTCAAATGTTGTCAGTCGTAAACTCTATGCATGGTAAGTTTCTATGCGTGCAAAGCCTGTCTTAAAATTTGTGCATTGGAGAATGGTGCGTTGAATGCATTGAAGATTCAAACACTGGTTGAAACTCCCGATTGTGCGTTGGTTTGTGAGTATTGTTGAATGCGATGATACATATCTTGTGTGTTGAGTGATGCCTCTAAACTCTGCACATAGAAATGATCGTGAAATGTGTGTTCTTTGCTTGATAATTAACCTGAAAAATGTTGTGTATGGATGGTATAGATGGTTGTGGTCGGCGTATTGTGCGTTAAAATTCTGCAGGGCCATGAATGTCGTGAATGGTGTGTCGTGAATGCTAAGGTAATGATGTGCATTGTTTGAGGATCGTACCTGACATTACATACATTGTATGTGGAATCCTGGTCGTGGTATGTAAATTCAAGTCCATGTTGCGTCAAGAATTTTAAAAGGTCATATGGGATGTTTTTCAATGGCTTATTGTTGGTATGCCACATTTTTTATATGAGAGCATATGTTGTGTGAAGATTGTTTTATGTATGCATTGAGTGTTTAAAAAAAAGTTCGTATGGTCATATTATAAGTAATGGTATATAATGGCCATGGCATATAATGGTTCATGCATTGTGAAAATGAAGTTATATAATATGAAAAGGCTTTGTGTCCTTTTTGAATACCATAAAGTGTATGTATGGAGTATGGAGGAATATTAAGAGCTTACATTTTTAGTTGAATATTTTTTAAGATATAGCTAGTGTTTTTTATTACAAAGACATTAATATTTTGTTGCAAGTATTATAATTATTTTGAGGCCAAATTAGATTATATGATGCACTCACTTATCTCTATAGTCAGAGTAGTTATTATTGACAAAGAGAACTTCCATGAGTAGTCCAAGAAGATAAAACACACCCTCATTTTCAATGAACTTTGGAAAGGAGTTTGTGAAGGAAAAGGAAACAATGCACCTGAGAAGCCCACTTCTGACAAAGAGATTTCCATTTGGGGAAATAAGAACAATAAGGCCTATGCCTTGATTGCAGTGTCAATAAATGAAGAGGTGAATTGATATATTTCTCCATTTTCAAATGATTCTGGGGCTTTAAATAAGTTGAAGGAATTATATGAATCACACTAGAAGCTTGAAGTTATTCAACTGGTGATCAAGTTGTTCAATCTTGAGTTGAAAAATGATGACCCTCTCGCCTTAACATCAGAAATAAGATCCATTATGCATGACATAAAAGCCACTAGTGTTTAAATAGATGTTCCTCTCACAGTCTATGTCAAGGCACTATATCCCACTTATTCACATTATCTTGAGTCATTGCAAGGAAGTGGAAAACTTAAGGAGATTTCCTTTGACTCCCTTGAGAAGAGTTTTGTCAAAAGGGAGAAGGATTTTGGGAAGAAGACAACTTCTCAGTATTCTGAAGAAGTTATGTGCCTTGCACAAAAAGAGAAGAATCATACACAATATTCTTCTAAAGGAAGAGGTGGCCGACGAAAAAGAGGAAGGAAGAATTTTAGAGGAAAGGAGGCAAATATTTCCAAGGAGAAAGGTATGATCTTCATTGCATACGATGCAATAGAGATGGACATGATGCTACCACATGTAAGTTTCCTTAGGAGAGAATCGAGCAAGAAAGAAATAAAGAAAAAGGTAAAACACTTGGTAAAGGGAAAGGAAAAGCACCTGAGTCTACTCATTATGTTGTGGCACTTTACAACATTGGAGTAACTTAAGACTTATTTAATGCTTCACTTTCTTCATGGAAAGATGATTGGTTGCTTAATTTAGGAGCAACTTGTCATATGAATTTTAGAAGATATTTATTTGAAGAATTCACTAACAATGTTGATGGAGAAGTATAATTTGCAGACAAGTCAAAACTCAAGCCATCAAGGTGCTAAAAAATGTGTAACTAGCTTTGATCTTCATAAAGATGAAATTTACTTTTAATTCTTATCAAGTGTAAAATAAGATTATTATTATTATTATTATTATTATTATTATTATTGGAGCATGGGTTTCATGTTCAACGTATTTTATTTTATAGGTCAAGAACCCATTGAGTGCTTCTAGGGTTTTTCCTAGGTCAAGAAGTCAAAAGAGTCATTGTCATAAGTTGAAGACCCCATCGAGCACATTGTAACTTGTAGAGAAAATTATTTGTCTTAAAAAATTTCTAGATACCCTCCAAGACGAAGTCAACCTGGCAACTAAAAAGTCGGCCTAAAAGGAAGAGCCACATCCACCTTGAAGAGCCTATATATAGGAGGGAATTCTTCCTCCTTGAGACACATTCACTCTCATCTCTCATTCTAGCGAATAATAAGGAATAGGATGAAGAGGATCTTTGTTTGGGTTATTTCTCTCTCACACGTGCTAAGGATAACTAGGTTTTCTACAACAGATCTAGGGTTTCTATCTACAAGTTCGATCTTGGAGAAAAGAAGACAAGTAGGTCAAGTGAAGGTCACCAACTGTTATCCTCAAGCTCCAGAAGTGAGGGAAAGGCAAGCGAAGGTAAAAGGAAGGCTCAGAATACATATTGAAGCTCACACGTGTGGCAACAAGAACTACTGGGGGGACCAAAATTTCAGATCTGTAGTGGAGGCTGAAATTCTGCAGCTGGAGGTCGAAAAAGTGCTACTGGAAAAGATTTGATTAGCTTTGACTGGATCAAGGTTAGCACATCATCCGGAGAGCTTGGTCTTAGTCTTGGAGGGTTCTAAAGTCAATATTAGGTTCTTGTAATTTGTCAATTGAAGAATCTATAAGGAAGAGAAGAGATTTGTGGGTTTCCCTCTCAAGTGGAGAGGTTTTGGCCCTGGCTTGCAACCTATATTATGTGTTTTTGTTCTTCTTGTTTTTGGTATTTGTTTGATGATACACGCATATAACAATAAGTAACAAAGATAATAAGTAAAAATACATCACAATAAGTTATCAAGTAAAGAGAAATCACTATAATCATTGCCCTATAAATTTCTCAACGTGGTATCAGAGCTAAGGTTAACTAAGGGCATTATGAAGATCTCTGCTACATTGAAGAAGCTCTTAAAGAAGTGTTCAAAGGTAGTAATCCATCTCAAGAGAGGCATCAAGGAATCATGGAATCTTCTATTCACTACAAAGAAAGGAGGAACTAAGATAAAGGATGAAGGACTCTTCTTAGCACTCACTGGCACATTCCAAGATGAGAATATTTGGGTAATCAATAGTGGTGCATCTAGACACATGATTGGTCATCAAAAATAACTGAAGACATTATCAAAAGTAAAGGCTTCTTACTTAGTGGAACTTGGAGATAATAATGGCTATCATGTAAGAGGAATTGGATCTACCTCTATAGAGTTGGAAAATGGAAGCAACATTCATCTCAACAACATCCTACTTGTTACACGTTTACATAAGAACTTACTTTCTATTTCAAATTTATAAGATAAGGGTGATAGTGTAGCTTTCATTGATGAAAGAGTTATAGTATGGAGTAAGAACTCAAGCATATATAATTCTAGAGTAATTGGTATTCGTGAAGGAAGGACTTACAGGTTTATCTCCTCTTACACAAGCTTTGGTTCACATTGAAAGTAGCCCATGTGAATTCTAGCATGGAATATTTGGCCATCTTCATCTCAAAATCTTTCCAACTCTAAGTTATATAATAAAAGGAATCCCTAAATTAAAAGAAGATCATGAAGGAGTATGTAAAGGATGTACATTGGGTAAGAATACCAAGAGACCATTTGGAAGCAGTGCTTCACAGTTAAAAGAAATCTTGGATCTTGTTCATTCTGATGTTTATGGTCCTCTGACTCCTAAATCACTTAGAGGCCATCTATATTACGTCACATTTATAGATGATCATTCAAGGAAAACTTGGGTTTACTTGATGAAATCCAAAGACGAAGTATTTACAAAATTTCAAGAATTCAAAGTTGAAGTTTAGAACCTTACACGAAGGAAAATCAAGATACTAAGATCTGATAATGGAGAAGAGTATACATCTAAGGAAATTATAGCTTTATATAATGAGTATGGGATTAAGAGGGAGTTGATATTCCCATATAATTCGGAACAAAATGGAGTGGCGGAGTGAAAGAACCGATTCATTGAAGAAAGTGTAAAATCAATGTTGCATGATCAAAGATCTACTAAAATGGGAGAAGCCACGAAGACAGTTGTATATATTCAAAATCGAAGTCCCCGCAAGTCACTGGATAATAGAAATCCTAAAGAAGTATTCACTAGGATAAACCAATTATAGATCATCTATGAATATTTGGTTGTCTTGTATACATTCATATACCGAAGGACAAAAGAAAGAAATTGGATACATCAGGCATGAGAGGAACATTTGTTGGCTAAAACAACTCCTCTAAGGCCTATAGATTCTATGTAAAATAAGGACATCATATAGAAGTCAGTCAAGATGTCATATATGATGAAATTATTTCATCAAAGAAATCAAATGAACTTCCCATGGACTCTGATGATGAATAACTTCCAGTATTTGAAGAAGAAGTTGACAAGGAAGAAGAAGAATCTCACCATGAAGATGAAGGTCCCAGTGAACCTATTCAACCTATGGTCATCCCTGGATCAAGAAAGAGACCTAATTGGATGAATTCAACACTACTTGATGTAGAAGGTAATGGAGCAACTCAGGGCACATTCAAAGAAAGCAAGAAGCCCAAATGATATTCTCGGTATGTAGCCTACATGAAAAAACTAATAGAAGTAGACCCATCCACTTTTGAAGAAATTGTTAATCATCAAGAATGGAAGGATGCCATGAATGAAGAATGGATTTTGGGAGATTGTGCCTAGGCCTGATGACAAATCTGTGGTAACTTCCAGATAGATCTATAAGATCAAACATGCAGTAGATGGAAGTATCATCAAGTACAAGGCAAGATTTGTGGCTAGGGGTTTCTCTCAACTTGAAGGCATCGACTATGAAGAGACATTTGCTTCGACAGCAAGGTATAAAACTATATGTTCATTGGTCTCCTTGGCAGCATCAATGGGATGGAACATCCACCAAATGGATGTCAAAACTGCATTTATGAATGACATAATTGATGAGGAAGTATATATAGAGACCATTGGGATTTAAAGTTAAAGGCAGAAAGGCATATGTTTGCATATTGAAGAAGGAATTATATGGCCTCAAACAAGCACCAAGGGCATGGTATGCTAGAATGGATGCATACCTTCAGAGATTAGGCTTCACGAAGAGTTTTGTTGATTTGAACCTTTATATTAAGGTTGTGAAGGGTGAAACGGTAATCATTCTTCTGTATGTAGATGATATTCTCTTGACATGTGTAGAAGGTCGAATTGAAGAATGTAAGAAGAAATTAGTAGCATAATTTGACATGAAGGATCTAGGGATGACGCATTACTATTTGGGACTAGAAGACCTGATAAGATTTATGTAGGTCAAGCGAAATATGTGATCAAGATGTTGAAGAGGTTTGACATGATGGATTGCAAACCAATGACAACTCTGATGATCACAAACTTGAAAAGGATAAGGAGTTTTGAATCGATCCTAGTAGATCCTTCCCAATATAGATAATTGATTGGCTCACTGATGTACTTGGTTAATGCTTGACCAGACATATGCTTTGCAATAAATGTTCTCAGTTAATTCCAAGTGGATTCGAAGCATGATCATTGGATAGAAGCAAAACATATTTTGATATATCTGTGAGGAACCATCCACTATTTCCTAAAGTATGAGAGAAGGAATGATGTTTGCCTAATTGGATATACATATTTTGATTAGGGAGGCAGTGAGCAAGATGGAAGGAGCACTACAGGAGGATGTTTCAGTTTGGGATCCTCCATGGTATCATGGATGAGCAGAAAGAAAGATATTATTGCTTTGAGTAGTGTTGAGGCTAAGTATATTGCATCCTGTGAAGTAAGAAAAGAAGCAGTCTAGTTAAGGACGTTGTTATATAACCTATTTGCAGGACCTATGGACCCTACAGTGATAACACTAGTTCTATATGATTGTATGAAGACCCAATATTTCATGGAAAGACAAAGCATATCAACAACAAGTATCACTATATTCGGAAGCTAGTACAACATGGTGTATTGTAGCTACATTATATCCACATTGATGAGCAAGTAGCTGACATATTGAAAAAATATCTTCCTAATAAGAAGCTTGTGTATTTGAGAGACAAGCTTGGTTTGGTTGATACATCTTCCCTAGTTGAGAGGGAGTGATAGGCACATCATTCTTGTCTTCACTTGGGAAGACATAATGGGGGATTGGGTAAGCATCTGGCATCCGATACTCTATGAGGATGTGGTAGGGAATCCAAGATGAGAGTAGTCATGGATCAATATTCTTTAAGGACTGACTATCCAGGATAAGAATAGTCCAAAGAAGGTCATACTATGTGAACACCCGGGTGGAGTATGTACCTTGAGAGACAATGATGATGGTGTCTATAAATCATTGGTCTCACCAACATTGTGCTATGATCTTGTGGAGATATATAGTTGTTAGTCAAGGCCTTGCTATGTGACAATGCTGGTTGGTATGATGCTATTACAGATGGGTTATCAATCTGACTCTTATTATGAGATCTCTTTAGATTGAGAATGTCCATGTACCATATATGAATACCTCCCTAATTAAGAGGGAATGTTGAAAATGTGTAACTAGGTTCGATCTTCATAAAGATGAAATGTACTTTTGATTCTTGTAAAGTGTAAAATTAAAGAAAATTATTATTATTAGTATTATTATTAGTAGAGCATGTGTTTCATGCTCAAACTATTTTATTTTATAGATCAAGCACCCATTGAGTGCTTCTAGGGTTTTTCCTAGGTCAAGAAGTCAAAAGAGTCATTGTCGTAAGTTGAAGACCCCATCGGGCACATTGTAACTTGTAAAGAAAATTATTTTTGTCTTAAAAAGTGTCTAGATACCCTCCAAGACCAATTCGGTTTGGCGGTTGGTAAGTCGGCCTAAAAGGAAGATCCAGGTCCACCTTGAAGAGCCTATATATAGGAGGGAACTTGTCCTCCTTGAGACACATTCACTCATCTATCATTCTAACGAAGAAAAAGGAAGAAGGCGGCAACAAAGAAGGAAGAGGATGAAGAGGATCGTTGTTTGGGATATTTCTCTCTCACGTGTGTTAAGGAGAACTATGGTTTCTATAGCAGATCTAGGGTTTCTATCTACAAGTTTGATCTTGGATAAAAGAAGAAACGTAAGTCAAGCGAAGGTCACCAAGGGTTATACTCAAGCTCCAGAAGTGAGGGAAATGTTAGTGAAGGTAAAAGGAAGGCATAGAAGATAGATTAAAGCTCACACGTGTCGTAGCAGGGACTACTGGGGGGGCGAAATTTCAGATTTGCAGTGAAGGCCGAAATTTTGCAGCTAGAGGTCGAAAAAGTGTTACTGGAAGAGATTTGATTGGGTTTGACTGGATCAAGGTTAGCACATCATCCGGAGAGGTTGGTCTTGGTCTTGGAGGGTTTTGAAGTCAGTCTTAAGGTCTTGGAATTCATCAATTGAAGAATTTATAAGGAAGAGAAGAGATTTCGGGTTGTTGATTTGGGGTAGCAGCGGATGTGCTCTAGCCATGAAAATTGATGGAGAGGCTAAGGTACATGAGATATCCAATACCCATTAAGGGTTCGGGGATATTTTAAATAGTTTGGGAGATATTAAAATAATTAATATTTTTAATGGAGTCCCTAAGTCTAAACTTAGGGAAAATAAAATATTAATGTGAATTAATATAAAACTGTGTTAGAATGGTCCAAAAGTCATGGATCAAGCCAGATCTAATCTTAATCGTTGATTAGGGACTTAATCTCAGCCATTGATTTGTCAACGAAATAAGTATAAGAGGAGGCTTGAGGATCACTTGGAGTACACACCAAGAGATCAAGATTTCAACTTTCTGGGGCTGGGTTTTCTGAGAAAGTTGAGAGAGTGATTGGAGCTGTAGCTGACGAGTAGTGAATACAGAAGCAGAGAGGCAGAGATAGCACCGGAAGGATCAACGCAGTAGCCAGAGAGAGGAATGTAGAAGCAGCCAAGGGTTCACGCAGAGCCAGGCAGGGCTCACGCAGAGGCAGCCAAGAGTTGCGTAGTGCCTCAGAGGGCAAGTGTGGGTGATGCAGAGGGCCATAGGACTGACGCAGTGCCTTTAGAGGCTTACGCAGGCCAAGCCAGAGTGACGTTGGGAGGCTGATGTTGGGGTTTCGTGGGGCAGAATGGAGTTGTGGAGCTGCCAGAGTGTTTATCTAGGGTTTCATTTGGAATATCTGCTTCTGAGTAGAGATGTACTACTTCCGAGAGTTTTCTCTGTTGGGTATGTCAGATTTGGCACCCAAATTGTATTCTACAAGTGCTTAATAAATCAAAGCCTCAGATAGTTGCACCGGTTTTCCCGCATTGGGTTTTTCTGGGGAAATTAGTCCAAAAACAATGGTGTCACTTGTGTGCTTGTTTCTATTTCCTTCAGTTAATGATCTGTAATGTGTTGAGCATGTACTTGTATTTATTTCTAGTATTTACATGGTAAATAACTTGTTAATTAACAAAACAAGTAGGTAAGAATAAATCAGTAAAGTGCATGAAGGGTTTCTAACGTGTTAGACTTATAAATTCCAACATGGTATCAAAGTGTGGTTGAAAATCATGGGATAAGTAAGGACATCAGCCAAGCAGAGCAGCAGCAGCAGAAAACAGTTTTCCCAAGTGACAGAATTTGTTCCTAGAAGAGTAGTAGCAAGGAAGGTGTGACGCAATGCCTGCATCATCAAGACTGAGCCATAAAGAGGCAATCCAGAGGCTGAGGAAGGCAAAAGCAGGCTCACGCAGAGCCAAGCACAGGCCAGGAGGGCTCACGCAGTTGGATGAGGAGGTTGATTTTCTAGTGCCGGGATTTTGTATAGCCTAGGAGCTCTAACCTTCAGTTTGCTGAGGTTTAGGAGGCTATGGGTAAGTTGCAGAGTGGAGCTAGTGGGGTATTGTAGTCAAAATAGTATCTAACAAGGTAAGTCCAAGGTAGAGGGAGTTGCTACCGAGGGTTTCTAGCCAAAAAATCTGAATCAGTGGTGCAGCAGCACTAAGGATCAGAGTGGTGACATCTCGACATTGGCAGAAGGATTTCTATGAGGGAAATCGAGGCTCAAAGGGAGTCATCCCGAGAAATTCCAGGAGGGAAGTAGAGGAGTAGCGAGATGGCAGTGAATGGGGTAAGAGACCAGGACAGACTAGATGAAGCCTCAAACTTCGTGGTCTGGAAGGCCATAATCCTATCTGTTCTAGGTGGGAATCGTGTCAAGCACTTCGCCTTGAGGACGATAGCTATCCTAGTTAACCCATCTGATAATGACAATTACAACGAGGCAATGGCGAGGGCCAAGAGAATCATCCTTGACGGGGTCAAGGACCATGTAGTACCACATATTGTCAAAAAGGAAATAGCAAATGAGATGTGGGAGGCCCTAAAGAAATTGTACCAGCATACTTCTGTGCAAAGAAGGATGTTACTATAAAATCTGTTGTGATCATAATAGATGCAAAAGGAAGAACATATCGACCCATTCCTCGGTTGATTAAAGGAGATCCGAGATCAGGTGACTTCCATAGGGGCAACGTCGGATCTAGAATTAATGGTGAGAATAGCCCTAACGCAGTCTCGGAAGACTGGGAGGTATTTGTCCAAAGCATACTGGGCAGGGTGACCCTTCCAGATTGGGAGGAAATGTGGGCTACTCTTCGCCAAGAAGAGATCAGAAGGCTGAGCAAAGCGGGAAGCAGCGGCAAGGGGATTAGAATCAAGAAGGAGGAGGAGGTGGATGCTTCCCTAGCATTTGAGGGAAAGTAGGAGAAACAGAAGAAGGACCTCTCCAAGGTCAAATGCTTCCACTGTGGGGAGTTGGGTCATTATGCAACCCAGTGTCCAAGGAAGAAGAGCAAGGGAGAGGCCTCTGAGACCAAGGTAATGCCAGCAAGGGCAAAGAAGGAAGTGGAGTTAGACGATGATTGTGCCATGAGTGCATACACACCACTTGAGTGGAAGTGGGGAGACATTGAGATGTAGTAAGACGGACTACAGAAAATGAGGGGTAGGATCCTTAATGTACCCATCCTCTTGGATTAGACCTTGCTACGGGAACCCCGAAGAGGAGTAGTAGTGTTGGCAATGTCAGCAGAGACAGATGTGGATGGAGCAACTGAGGGAGCTATAGTGTAGGATTCCCAAGACAGCGTGAGGCAGTAGTGTGAGAAGCACGGGAGTCTTGCACCAGTGCTAGATAGCACAGAGAGATGTGCAATGGTGCAAGATGCAGGGAGTTGTTGCAACAGCGCAGAGTTCAGTAGAGGGAGCACTTGTCAGTGACAGAGGGAGCTTCAGCATCAGGGGTATTTCTAGCCTGAAGGAGATGTCAGAGTTGGGAGATCATTTACTTACTTCTCAGTAACTGAGTTGTAATGCAACAGTTAGAAGTGGTAGTGTTATGGGAAACACGATGCAGCATGATGAGAGGAGTTGCAGTGCAAATGCAGCAGTGGCAATGGCAGGGCCATGGGCAACAGCACGAATGCAGAGGGAGTTGTAGTACGGATGCAACAGTGGCAATGGAAGGGCCATGGGTATCAGTACAGGATGCAGTAGTGCAGAGCATGTTGGGCAGCAGGCCTAGCATCAACACAGGGACCAATGTCAGATGATCAGGGTGATGCTCAGTGAGGAGTATTACTAAAGCACAATCCTCACTAAGAGGGAGTATTGATTTCGGGTAGCATCAGATGTGCTCTAGCCATGAAAATGGATGGAGAGGCTAAGGCACATGAGAGATCCAATACCCATAAAAGGTTTGGGCAGATTCTAAACATTTTGGTAGATATTAAAATAATTAATATTTTTAATGGAGTCCCTAAGTCTAAACTTAGGGAAAATAAAATATTAATGTG
>APFE030079588.1:105825-145492 GCA_000404065.3 Pinus taeda | reverse complement strand
TTTTGTAGACATCATTGTGGATTCTTGTGGATTATTGTGCTGATGGTGTGTTTCCTACTTGTCATTGTAAGTGTGTTATGTGTTCCATCTCTTATTCTATTGCTGCTAATTAAACAAAAGAAGTGATAAAGTTCGAATTCATGCATGCCATGCTCAGCTTTCAATTTTGTTTAATGTTTATGTGTTCCACTGTCTAAAGAGGATTCAAAGTCATTGTTTGCCCTCTTTAGCTTCTCCTCTTTCCTCCTTGATCATCCATCTCAACTAAAAGCATCAGCACAAACTCCTACCTTGCCCTGAAGACCCACCTGCAAAAACTGAGCTCAATCCCCGCACCCTGAATTGCACTCCCTCTAATTGCCACCAAAACCCCCAAAAACTTTAAATCAACCCTCCTTATCAGTTTACTAGCCTAAAATCCTTGTTCCTAATTGGTCAATCTCATCATATTGAAAAATCCACCGATTTCGACCCGAGAAAGCCTTCTCATACCTCGTAGGGCTAGCTACGAGGTGAAATGGTTTGATGTAGCTTTGAGGTTTGTCTATCTCAGCCTAGGTGAAATCTCAAGTGCTAACATACCTGTTTTTCATATACACGATTGTTGTTTTCGAGTGCTGTTTGTTACAGTTAATATATGAAAATTCTACGGGACATCCATTATCTATGTGGATTATCTACTTCTTTTTCAAGTTTCCAAAGAAAAAAAAAATTTGAGTTAGTGCTTTATATATATGCAGTGTGTTGAATATAGTTGGTTGAGGTATGCGTTCGTCGATTTTTATTGAATTATAGTGTATATTAAATGCATCGAAGCTCTGTGTTAAAGCAATGAGTTGGTTGGTTCATCTCTGTGCATTCATAACTGCATGAACATGTGGAATAATCCTTTCATTGGTGCGTAGCTCCTACAAGTGGGTCATTGTTGCGTTCGTCATTCTTATTGGAATACTAGAGGTATTGTTGACTCTTTATATGCTCTCTTTGCTCTCTATAAATTCTGTGTGATATATGAAGGTAGATTGTTTTCTTTTATGAAAGAGGCAAGATCAGAGAATATTTGTTTGTACTCTAGTCAAAGCATTTATATATGAGCATTCAAGTAATGTCCATCACATGGTGCTATAGTTGTTGAAGTTTTGATAGCCATCATTTCTACTTTGAAAGTGAAGGAGTATTTGAAGGATCCAAGCGAGTTTGCAGTTGTTGTTGCCCCAGTTGTGGCATTGTATTTAAAACTCATTATAGTTTTTGTCTACATATATATGCATTGATTCCTTGATTTGACTGCTGCATAAGAGTTTGGTGCGTTGTATAAAGATTGTGATTGTTTTGACAAATAAAAGTAATCTTTTGTGGAGAAAAGTTTAGTCGGATGTATTGTCAGAACATAGTGCTGGTCATTTTTATGTAATGGATTGTAATCGGTGCTTGCTGGTTGCACACTGATCATTTGCTGCACATTTATAAAGGATATTGTTGTGTACTATGAGTGGTATTACTTTTTTGCATTGAGTAGTAGTTGTGTTCATTTTTTTAAGGTGTAATTCTAACATTAAAGAAAAAATGGCCAGAATCAGTGAAGTATTAGAGTTCCTCAAAGCTTTGATATTGTCTACTACTCATGATACATTAAAAACCAGCAAAGTTTCCCTCACAGACATTCAGGTCTATCTAAAAAATGCATAAGAGAAAATTGATTTTTTGTAGCTCGAATCTCATCTATAGCAAGAAGAATTAAAACAGAGGAGTCATTCTGAGCCTGTTACTGTTGAGAAGATTGAAATAGACTTCCATAAAGCAACAGTTGTACATGCAGACATAGAAAATTAGCTTGTACTTCCCAAGCCCATCATTAGACCTTGGGAATAGCTTGCCCACAACAAGCACAGAACTAGTCTTGGATATGACAAGGACTTGTCCTTTCATATTACAGACTACTCAAAGCCCATTCAGTTTCAGAGTGTTGGATTCCTTCATGACAGTTCACCTCCAGCTATTCGAGATTCTACCCCTCTTCCACAGCAACAACAACAACATCAGATTGTGAAATGGCAACATTGTGACCGAGTTGGCCATTTGAAAGATCATCGTTTTGATCTTCATCCATGTAAGCACTGTCATAAAACCACCCATTCTTCACATAGATGCTTTAGAAACAAACATCCTGCAAGAAAAAAGATTCATCTAGGATGGATCGCTTCTTTGCAATGGACATCAACAACCAAGAAAATATTCCAATTACATTTCAAAACTTGTTCCGGAGTATTGGATAGTCTTGCAGTTGAGTTTTCTCCATCATCTCACCTTGTATCTGATAGGAGGGAAATGATGGTCATCTACAAGCTTCAAAGCCACATCAAGCGAGCCTGAGCCACAACATGCCATACCAAATTTAGAGTTGTAGCCATAAACAAAGATGCCCCTGAGCATGCCTTTAGTTGGTAATCTGGGACACTTCCTCTAGTAGAAGACCTCAACTTCTTGCCAGTTTCGGAAGAATTACAGGAACGAAATTGAGGACACTTCCTCTAGCAAAAGACTTCATCTTCTTGCTAGATTTGGAAGAGTTCCAGGAATTGCATTAAGCATTCTAGAGTTGTTGGTCATCCTTAAACCATCACAGGTTGAGACTTCCCTTTTCAGGTTGAAGTTCTCCCTTTTATTCGGGGTGAGACCTCCCTTTCATGGTTGAAGGTTTCCCTCTTCAAAACAATAGGATGACTTCCTCTAGCAGAAGACTTCAGCTTCTTTCCAGTTTCAGAAGAGTTTCAGGAACTGCACTAAGCATTCAAGTGTTGGTGGTCATCCTTAAACCATTGCCCTTTATACCAACATTTCAGAGAGCACATTCAACCTAATGCTGCTATGCATTTTTGCACATTTTTTATTACAACTCTCTTCTTGGAATCATACATAACCCTTCGGATTAAGGGGGGGAATGTTGGACACCTAATTCTCAATGGGTTAGTGTGGAAGCCGCATAGACAAAAGGAGTCCAAGAGGCCTTGGGATGTGAAACCCAATGGTCACAATATGTACTATAAATGTATATCTCTTGTTAATAAAAATGTATTCTCATGTTTTATCCTTCAGATTCTCTTATTGCCCATGTGTGTTTAACAAGCATTCAACGGTTTAAGACTTGAGTATGCACTTGATGGAAGCTTGAATTATAAAGCTTGGAAGGATCACATGGAGGCAGTATTAGAGGATAACGGTCTAAAGGACTTCATTGATCAAGAATTCCCCAAGCCGACTGATGCTACTCAACTGGTGGAATGGAAGAAATGTGTGGCTAGAGCAAGGAGAATCATCCTGGAGGGAGTTCGAGACCACATTGTCTTGAGCCTCCATGGGAAGGAGACACTGTTTTTGATGTGGAAAACATTGAAAGATTCATATCAGAATAGCAGCGATCAGAGGAAGTTGGCGCTGAAAGACAAGCTTTGTAAGATCAAGTGTGAAAAGGGCGACATGATCTCTACATATCTGAACAAGCTCACCACCTGTAGGGATGAGCTTGGAAGTGTAGGATCATGACCACTGATGATGACATGGTGAGTCTTGCACTCCTTGGTCTTCCTAAGAGCTGGCATAGCTACCAAGACTCGGTTAATGGAAGAGAAAAACTGCCAAATTGAGAACGACTTTGGTCAGATTTGATGCAGGAGGAAATAAGAAGAAGCACCATAGATGGATCCACATCGAGGCAAGAAGATGAGGAAAATCTAGCCTTAGCGAGTAAGGTGAGGAAAGGGAAAGGGAAGGCGTCCCATTCCAAATCCAGTTCTTCCCATGGTGGGAAGAAGATTGACAAATCGAAAGTGCGATGCTTTCATTGTCATGAAGTGGGCCATTATGCTATGAATTGTCTACAAAAGAAATCCAAGAAGGGTTCCTCGAAGGGATCTGATGGTGAGGCACTAGGCTCATAGTTTGAGCTAGATTTCTTACTTATCACATGCATGGTTTTATCCATGGTGGGATGTGTGGTACCTGGACAGTGGAGCTTCATTCCACATGTCAGGTGACAAGAATCTTTTCAGTACCTTGGAGGAGAAAGATATCCAGATGTGGATCGAGATGGGCGATGATGGAAAGTACCCTATTTTAGGTGAAGGCATGGTTGTGTTTCAGAGGGAGCATGGAGCTACCCTCACCATGACTGATGTAAAGTATGTACCAGGTCTGAAGTAGAATCTTGTGTTTGTTGCTATGCTAGAAGATAAAGGCTATGATGTAGTCTTTAGTAAAGGAAAGGTATTCCTGAGGCATATCGATACTGGATAGACAAAGCGAATAGGGATTCGAGTCAAGAATCTCTACAAGCTAGAGTTAGATGTATGTGTTGCTTTGAGTTCCAAAGCTGAGATGGTGCAAAGCTAAGATGTTGGTGAGCTATGGCATAGAAGACAGGGCCACTTGCACCATGGAGCCCTGAAGATCATGTAGCAAATTTCTACCAGATTACCCAAGGGAGAGCTTGAGCAAAAGACTACATGAAAAGGTTGTACCTTGGGTAAGTATGCAAAATATTCCTTTCAGATCAACACAGTAGAGCTGGAGCAATCCTGGAGCGAGTTCACTCAGGTGTTTGCAGACCCTTCTCTATAGCCTCCACCACTAAACAAAGGTACTATGTTATTTTTATTGATGATTTTTCTCGTAGATGCTGGATATACTTTATGCAAAAGAAGGATCAGACCTTCTTGAGGTTTTATGAGTTTAAAGCCTTGGAAGAGAAAGAATATGGAAAGAAAATAGAAGCCTTGCGTAGCGAAAATGGTGGAGAGTATGTCTCCCAACAGTTTAAAGACTTTTGCGCTATAGAAGGTATTAAACGAGAATTGACGGCACCCCATAACCCACAACAAAATGGGGTGGCCGAAAGGAAGAACAAATCGATTGTGGGAGCAGCTCGAGCGATGTTGCATGACCAAAGCCTACCACTACATTTTGGGCTGAGGCATGAAATATAGTAGTATACTTGTAGAACAAAAGCCTGCACTGTATACTTAGAATGAAGACACCTATGGAGGCCTATTCCGGAAAGTGACCTGATGTAAGTCACTTCCGAATCTTTGGATCATCAGTTTACTGTCATGTGACCAAAGATGCCAGGAAGAAGCTAGACTCAACAGTTGAGTTGGGAATACTTGTGGGGTACACGGATACACCCTACAACTATCAGGTGTACCTGCCTTCCACTTAGAGAACTGTGGTACATAGGGATCTGAAGTTCGACGAGAAAAAAGCCATGCAAGTGTCACTTGAGAGGGAGCTCAAGTTGCATGTAGAGGAGGAACTTTTAGTTCCTAAGGAGGAGGAGCCGTAGATTGATACAGAGCAGCCATACGAAGAGGATCCAGAAGTGGAGACATCCACTCATGCTCATACTTCTAGAGATGGGCAGAAACGCTCAAGGGAAGCTGACAGGTTGATGCTGGATGCACGAGAGGATTTGGGATAGCCATCTTCTCAACGCAGATAGAGGAGGTCACCTGAGCAGTACACTGGGTACATGGCCCTGGTTGGGGAGTGTCTAGATACCGAACCTTCTTCATTCAAGGAGGCAGTGCAACAACCAGTTTGGGTTGATGTAATGGTAGAGGAGTACGAATCTATCATTCGGAACAGTGTGTGGGATGTTGTCCCAAGGCCTCAGGGCAAGTCAGTGGTGAGTTCCAGATGGCTTTACAAGGTAACATAGGTATTTTATGGTAGTGTTGAGAAACGTAAGGCAAGGTTTGTTTCCCGTGGTTTCTCAAAGGTCGAGGGGATCGACTACAATGAGACTTTTTCTCCAGTAGCAAGGTACTCATTGATTAGATCGATGTTGGCACTATCAGCTCAGATGGGGTGGAAGATCCACCAGATGGATGTGAAGACAACATTCCTCAATGGGAAGATTGAGGAGGAGGTGTACAACGAGTAGCCAGAGGGTTTCAAGACCTTCGATCATGAGTCGCATGTGTTCCAACTCAAGAGGGTTTTGTACATAGAAAATTTTAGGGGCGAATGTTCGCCCTTTGGCGAAATTAAGGGGTTTTAAATTTTTAGTGGGCGAATATTTTGTATGGGCTAAAGCAAGTACCTCATTCTTGGTACACCGGGATCAACAGCTATTTCACCAGTTTGGGCTTCACCAAGAGTGAAGCAGATGCGAACCTTTACCACATCATGGTAGAAGTAAACCATTGATCATGTTCTTTATATTGATGATTTGATTTTGACAGGTGATGATCAGCTGATAAGTCTTGCAAGGAGGACCTTGCAAGAGAGTTCGAGATGAAGGACATGGGCCTTATGCACTACTTTCGAGTCATAGAGGTGTGGCAGAAAGATGGTGAAGTATTTGTGTCTCAAGGAAAGTATTCCAATGAGATACTCAGGCGCTTTCACATGGAGAAGTGCAAGCCCATGCAGACTCCTCTAGTTGGGAACTGGAGGAAGGAGGATACTACTTCAGGTGAGGTAGTAGCTGCTACTATTTATCGGCAGCTGGTGGGTTCACTTATGTATCTAGTGAACACATGACCCGACTTATGCTTTGCGGTCAACCAACTGAGTCAAGCTATGGTTCAACCTACCAAGTTGTTCTGGAAGGCAGCGAAGCATGTGCTGAGATACCTCAGAGGCACATATCAATTTGGATTGTGGTACAGACGGATAGAGGGAGTGAAGCTTTAGGGCTTCATAGATGCAGATTAGGTAGGAAGTCCATCAGACCAGAAGAACACTTTTGGAGGAATCTTCAACCTTGGTTCAGCTGTTGTTTCCTGGTACAGTAGGAAACTGAGGTCAGTTGCACTTAGCTCAGCAGAGGCTGAATACATGGCTGCTAGTCAGGCTGCATGTGAGGTCATTTGGATGCAGAAGATTCTAGTGGGACTGTTTGTTCAGAGGATGGATCCTACAATGATCTACTGCGATAACCAAAGTTGTATCAAAATCTCTAAGGATCTAGTTTTCATGACAGGTCCAAGCACATTGATATCTAGTATCACCATCTTCGAGATTGTGTGGTCAAGAGGATCATGTTGTTGCTATATGTTTTGATCGAGGAACAAGATGTAGATATTTTGACTAAGGCATTGTCAAAATGCAAGTTCGAGTTCCAGACAGGATTTTGGTTACTGATAATCCCATTCTTGTTGAGAGGGAGTGTTGAAAATAACAACAAGAAATGCTACAAATAACACTGCTATAAATAGCAGTTCAACCAGTGTTAAACATAGCTATAAGGAATGAAAAATGGAAGTGTTAAAAATAACATTCTATAAATAGCATTTTGGGATACCTTCCTATTTTAGTTAGTCCCTAAACTAAAATAGTGAAGTAAAATTCGAATTTGATCTTAGTAGCTATTTGTAAAATAATTAATTAATTCATCTTGAGTTAATAAGTTAAGGAAAATCAATCACGAATTTTATGTAGGGACATGCAACAATTTCTCCATTAATTGAGGAATTTATCCATCAGTTAAAGAGATAAGGATGAGTTGTAATTAGTTGACTTAGTTAACTGAGTCAAGTCCAGTTAGATTAATTCAAACAATTTGTTGAATTAATGTAAGTTCAGTTAGTTAATTCTTGCATAGATGTAACTACTGCACTTTAGATAAATGAGTATTCTCTCATAAATAAATCATGCATGTTAGTTCATACTGAGACCCAGTTGAGATCAGATGGAGGGGAAGTGTACTATTAGTTGCTAGAATATTCCATTGTGAATATTCCTTGCATGTAGAAGGAATTCGTTCCTTGAATATTGCATAGTTACTTCTTCAGGTTTTGTGAGTGTGATGAGGTCAATTCACACATGTGGCTTCACTGGACCTGAAGAAAAAATGCGCAAGGAAATAGGATGCTTGGAGGGCTTGAGGAGGACATATACTATGTCTATTCAGTCTATGAGCTGTATTGTTTGATTGCAGAGAGAGCAGGATAGCTTGAGAGCTGATTCTTTTTGTAACTTGAACAAGATTTGCACTTGTACGATAATACAGAGTTGGGGTTTTAGGCTAAGGCTTTCCCTACGTTATTTCTTCTGTGTTATGTGTGATTGATTTCTGATTCTCAGTTATATGTGTTCTCTTGCTCTTGCTCAATTCGATTAAGATTTCGCAAAGTGTTGTAGAAGTAGATCTTGTATTGTGTTTTTGTATATTGCATAATATGTTGATCTACAGTGGGAATTTCTACAATTACTCCTACGGTTACTGGTACATTTGTTACTGAAGTGGAATCTCCATAATTACCTTAGGAAACTAGAGCTAAATCTAGTAAAATGATAACCCAAGTTGTTCAACAACAAGTTGATTCTCAGTCTGAAGTTTTTCAATAATAAATTACTTCTGAACCTGAATTTGTTTGACTAGAACTGGATCCTGAACCCATAACTGTTCAATCAGAAGTTACTTCTGAACTATAAGTTACTTCTGAACTAGAAATTACTTCTAAACCAGAAGTTGTTCACAAAGCCCAACCCGAACTTGTTCTTTTACCAGAACATTTGGATCCTGAGGTGGAACAATCAAAAGTTGTTACCTCACCAAAAGAAGATTGACTGGTAGATCCTTAGACATCTGTAACTGTCAAGACCTCCTCTTTACCTTAATAACAACCAGAAATCTATTACAGACCAGATGATGAAATTCTTCCACCTAGTTTGATTTCAATAGAAGAGTAACCTAAGGTAAAATCACCCAGAACTCCATTCCATTTTGGAACTGGACTTTATCTATATCCTCATACTCCTCATTTCGCTGCTCCTTTTGATCTTGATTACTTTTAGATACCTGTTGATTCATTAGGAAACTTTTTGGACATTTGGCTGTGGCAGAGTCAACATCCCAGGTCGTACCATCTGTTACGGCTATGAAAAAATATTTTGTTGCAACCTCTTCGATGTTTACTATGAAACCTGAGTCACACTTGCATGTTGTTCCGTCCATCCCATCAGGTTACCAATATTTATCAGGAACCCACTCAAGTGTTGCTTCTAGCCCTTAGTCTTCACCAATGTCCTCAACTAGAATTTTATCTGGTTCCTCATTTACGGGTACTCAACAACTGGACGCATTAAGTTCACATCAAGCTGGTTCATCTTGTTAGCGTCCTCTGTATCTTCTTAACATTGTACTACCCCCATACGGAGAGCAATATGCATATTATCCTTATCCTCCATATTCTAGGGGGCAACCATATGTCTGTATGCCATCATATTTAGGTCAGCCTGGAATGACTATCTGTCAGTGGCATCCAATCATGCTTGTTCAACCTAGGCTTGTGTATCCATCACAACCTATGTAATCTATATCATCCATACCTACAACACCTGTTGTTACAACTGTGCCACAGTCACAAGCCTAGATTGTTGTATCACAACCTCTGCAAGCTGGCCCTTCAACCTTAGACCCCCAAGTTTTAGGTATACAGATCCAACCTTCTTAGGCAATTTTACAACAACCACTTATGTCTAGATTCCAACAACTTTAGGCTAGTTTACCATTTACTAGAATGACATAGACCTACACTAGTTTAGTGTATTCACAACCTAGTCAACCTTACATTGGTGGGCAACAACAACTGTTAAACCAACAATTGTTGTACCAACAACAACAACAATTGCTTCAATAGCCTTGGCAACCCCAATATCAACAACAACAATTCCAACAATACCAACCTCAACATGGACTTGGACATTAATCTCAAGTTGGTTTTGGTCAGCAAGAAGTTTATCCAAGCCTTGGTCAACAAGCCTATGTTGGGCTTGGACAACAACAATTTACCCTGGTGCACAACAACAACAACCTTACACTGGGTTTGCTCAATAAACTTACCCATATCAAGGTTGCCAGCAACAAATGCCTTATGATGGTATGCAAAGGCCCATTGCCTAGGCGATTCCATCTTACCATGGATATGCTCAACCTGATCTTAGTAGACTGTTGCCTTTCATTGCAACACTTGGGTTACCAAATCTAAATTCGCTCACCAATGACCCAATTCTTTATGCACCTTGGTGGCTGGTGATTCCTCATAAGTTACCTTCCAATATTATGAAATTCAATGGAATTCCTGGAGAAGACCCATCTAACCATGTCATGAATTTTCATTTATGGTGTTCATCAAACTCCTTGAATGATGATTATGTTAGACTTCGTCTTTTCCAAAGAACTTTTACTAGTCTGGCTGCGAAATGGTACATCGAGTTGCCACGAGCTTCTTTCGATAACTTCACTGCCTTAGCTACCACATTTTTAACCCACTTCCAGTTACCCACATGATATGAGACTGGAACAAAACTATTAACTAATTTTAAATAGACTATTGCAACTCATATATCTGGACATATTCATTAATGGTGTCGTCGTCATCGCATGGTTAAAACTTATGTTCTTGATCAGCTTTTGGCTGAGTGGTTTACAAAATCCTTGCTGCCATCTATCACTGAGGATGTGGTGAAAGGTGGAGTTGTCATAGAAGAGAAAGTAATTGCTCGTGCCCAATATTTGGATTTGATTTATACACAAACTGTCATGCTCTATGACAAGATCCCGAATGCACCCCAGCCAGCTTTCACTATTCCTCCTCCACCATCGAGTAAGCACTCTCATGCCGACGATAGTGTGATTGATTCTTCGAGCACAGAAACAGTAGGTAGACCATCTGGTAAATCACTTGCCATTACCAATCAAACTGAAAATGCACCTGATAACACTCTTACTTCCGAAATAAATGTCGTGTCATCTAACAAGGGCAAGAATGAAAAGCAACTAGCAGGTAAGCAAAAGGGGAAAAACAAGAAGAAACAAAATAACTCCCCTCAAGAGAAATCATTTGATTCCTCTTCTTTGCAAGGAAACCTCGTTACCCATGTTTGATCTATAACGATGAGCATTTTACATGAAATTGTCCGCATTGCTCCAAAGTCTCAAAGCTTTTGAAGACTTTTAATACATTTGCGGTATTGACAGATCCTTTTCAAAACTAGAGAAATATGGTTGCTACATACCAAGATTCCACTTCCCAAGTGTTTATGTTATCTGCCTCTAAGCTGAAAGATGATGTTTTGGTGTCAACACGAAGTAAAGATTATGGAAATCAACTGTCGTTGTCGAATAACCAGGTTGATCAACCTAACCCTTCGACTACAACGTCAAATGACCCCATTCCACCACCTATTGTACAAAAGTTAACTATAAAACTGCCTAAGGGAGTTGTACACAAATCGACTAATCCTTGAGCTCGAGTTGCATAGAATTATAACATAGTAGAAGATTTGGCTTATTCATCTTCTGCTATGTCTACACTTGAGGTGTTACAAAACTATCCCTCCTAAAAGCAAGCTTTGTTGTCAGTAATTAGTGGAATTGATCAACTGAGTCCAATCTTGTGGTTTTCAACCATGCGGGTTATACACCATAATTACTAGCACAATTAGCATTTCTGATTCAAGTAAACGCTCTTAATAATCTTGTTCGTTGAACTATTATTGACGAGGGGGAATCTACTTGTATAATTTCTATGAGTTGCTAAAAACACTTGGTTCACCACCATTTTCACATTCACTAACAACATTAAAATATTTTGATGGTCTCACATATACGCCTTGTGTAATGTTGAGTAATCTGCAGATCGAACTAGGAGGAAAAACAATAATTGTTGAAGTTGAGGTAGTTGATGGACCCCTTGACTACGACATTTTGCTAAGAAGACTGTGGGTTTATGCCATGGCTGCTATGTTTTCAACATACTTTCGTATGATTGCATTTCCTCATAAAGGTGTAATCATAGTTATCGACCAACTCGCCTTCTTTGCCTCTAGTTCACAGGTTACTAGAAGGATCCCGTTGGTACACGAACCCCCACTATCTATCCAAAACATTAGTGTAGGTCTCTTTAAAGACTCTTCCCTAATGGGTACTTTTTCACTACCACCACCATCAAATTTGGCGGAAGTGGCAAAAGTAGAGACTTGCAACATGATATTTTCCACTTCATTTGACTTAAGGAAGATTACCAATAGCTTTGAAGTTAATAGTAATTCTGAAATCATGCCACTAAGCCCTATTGAGCTAGCATAGCAATCAATCTTTTTGGCTTGCACGACAAACCCAAATCCATTTTCGTCAATTGTATGGGTAGATCGTTCATTAGAATTTGGTAATTCTTCTAATCCTTTTTCACGTATATATTCTACTGATGAAGGAATCGTCCAATCAATGATGATGGAAGGAGAACCATGAGAGGATTATCATCATCATTACCATATTCCAGATTACATTGAATATTATTCAAATGAAATTAATCACCCTTTAGTTGTTGATTTCCTTTCGAATTATGCTTCATAGATACAATAGATTTTGATCAAAACCTATCAAATATTGAAGAGACCATTTTTATCAATATTTCAACCAAACCTAACGTTGTAGAAAATATTCATGTTGGCAAATCTTGTTCTCCATCAGAACTTGATATTTACCATGCACTCTTTTGTGAATTTTGAGATATATTTGCATGGTCATACGAGGAGATGCCAGGTATAGACTCTAGTATAGTTGAACATGAAATCAAAATGTATCCTAATGTCAAACTAGTACGACAACACCTCTGACCTATTCATCCAATGAAGGCTAATGCCATTAAGGCGGAGGTTAAACAACTTTTGCATGCTAGTTTTATTTACCCTATTCGTCTTACTGACTCGGTTTCCAATATTGTTCTTGTCATGAAGAAACAAGGGAAAATATGAGTGTGCGTCAATTATAGGGATGCAAATCAAGCTTGTCCAAAAGACAACTATCCCACTCCCTTTATCAACTAGATTATTAATGAATGTGCCAGATGCGAAATATTCTCATTTATGGACGGATTTTCCGGCTACAATCAAATCAATATCCATCCAGAGGACCAATCTAAAACTGCTTCTATTTGTTCATGGGGCACATTCGCCTATTAGAAACTTCCATTTGGTTTGAAGAACACAGGGGAAACATTTCAGAGGGCAATGAATTATGCCTTCCATGACATCAGACATATTGTTCAACCTTACCTTGACAATTTACCTGCTCATTCATGAAAGTGTTCTGATCACCCACAACATTTGAGAGCTATATTTTTACGGTGTCGACACTACAAAATGTGGCTCAATCCACACAAATGTGTGTTTTGTGTTGGTTTTGGTCATTTGCTTGGTTTCATAGTGTCTAAGGAGGGAATTCGACTCGATCCATTTAAGGTTCAGGAAATCCTTGATTTGCCTCTACCTTCAAATCTACTATAGTTACAGAGACTCCAAGGGAAGGCTAACTTTCTGAGGAGGTTGATTCCCAATTATGCTGAATTGGCTAAAGGATTTAATCGTTTATTGAAAAAGGGGATACCCTTCCATTGGGATCAGGTTGCATAAGCTTCCTTTGATGCTATTAATGATACCTTGATTAGAGCCTCATTAATGTATTCCCCAAATTATCAAAATGACTACTTCCTGTATCTCGCCACTGCAGATACAACCATTGAATGGTTTTAGTCCAAGAGGAAAATGGGATTGAACATATGATATATTATTTTAGTCGCAATCTCAAAGATATAGAAAGTACTCTTATGTCAAGAAAATAGCTTTGGAAACTGTTCAAGCTATACAGATATTTCATCACTATATCCTGCTCCAGAAGACCACAGTCATTTCAGATTGCAACCCTATGACATATATTTTGTCACATCAATTGCTGGGGGGGGAATACTCAAAATGGATAGTCATTTTGCAGGAGTTTGATATGGAGTTCATCAAGTCCAAATCAAAGAAATCTCTAGTTTTCTCCGAGCTACTTTGCGACCTTCCCTCGACCTCTATCGATTTAACATCAGAACCAACAATTATGGATGAGCCTCTATTCCTGATTTCGTCATCTGATGAGTGGTATGGAGATATATTGATTTATCTCCAGACCCAAAATTTCCAGCCAGATACCTCTCACTCGTAACAACGACGTATTCGATACCAAGCCAAAGATTATCTAATCGTTGGTGACACTATTTATCATCATGTATCGATACGATTTTACAAATATGCCTCACTCATGAGGAATCCGAGAAAGTTTTGAATGATTTCCATTCAAGTGCTTGTGCTGGACACTTATCTGGTTATGCTACCACACAAATAATTCTCCGTGCTGGTTAATTCTGGCCTACTATATTCGAATATTGCATAATTTCCATCAGAAGTTGTCATGCATGCCAGATCTATGACTGTAAAGCTAGATTACCACCCGCACCATTGCATCTTTTCGTCGCTGTTGGACCATTCACCAAATGGGGAATTGACTTCATGACATGTAACCCCACCTCGGCTGGGGGGCATGGGTACATTATAGTCGTTGTTGACTATTTTACCAAATGGGCCGAGGCGATGCCAACATTAAAAAACAGTGGTGAAATGGCTGCTCTTTTCTTTTTCAATCATGTGGTCACCCAGTTTGGTGTACCACAGGCTATAGTTATAGATCATGGGTCACATTTTCACAATCACATGATGAGTGAGTTAACTGCCAAGTTAGGAATTTCGCATGATAGTTCTACTCTATATTACCCGCAAGCGAATGGACAAGTTGAGGCTATCAACAAAGTCCTAAAGAGAATGCTTCAAAGAAAGATAGGGGTTCATAAATGAAACTGGCATTTAATCCTGTACTCTGCCTTGTGGGCATATTGAACCTTGATGAGAAATGCAACTGGATTCACACCCTTTCAATTGGTGTATGGTCTGGAGGAAATCTTGCTGATACAATGTGAAATTTCATCTCTCAAACTTGTGATTGACCTATTACCTGACACTTCTGAAGAAGAAGCGTGTTTCTTGGAACTTATCCATCTGGATAAAACCCGTTGTGAAGCCGCATTGGCTAACTAAGTGCACAAGAAACAAATCAAGGCACAATATGATAGAAATGTCAAGCCTCGCCTTTTCTCAGAAGGAGACCTGGTCTTGCTTTATGATCAGGAAGCTAATAAACTTGGAGTATGGAAATTTGAACCGCTTTGGATGGGTCATTATATTGTCAAGTTTGTTTTGGAAAAAGGATCCTACGAGTTGGTGGACTATGATGGAATTCCATTGTCACAGCCCCGAAATGATCTGTATCTCAAATTTTACTATGCTTAATTGAGTGTAGTAAAAATCATTGTATATACGCTTTAATTGCATGTGTGTGTGTCAGTGTGTCTTTTAGAGTTTTTATGTGGTTAAGTAATCCTCTTTAAATTTGTTGTAAATGTCAGAACCTTTGGAACCATTTGTTGGTTACATCGATGGTGGTAGTCGTAGTACACAAAACCTATGTTCTGCAGCATGGGCCATTTTCACTCCAAGTGGCGAGTTAGTGAGTTTTCAAGGGATTTGTATCATTCAATCGATGAACAATATCACTGAGTATGATGCGTTGATCAAACTTCTCTCTGATGCCATTTCAATTGGCATCAGTTAAATCATCATTAGGCTATATTCATAACTCGTTGTACTACAACTAACAAAAATTTATACTGTCTAAAATCCAACAATTCTTCATATGTTCCTTAGAGTTCATCTTTTGGAGAGACATTTTGAGTACATTAAATATCAACATATTTCCAGAAGCTTTAATACATTAACCAACTCATTAGCAAACTATGTTTTAAATCGAAATTTGCGCACATGTAAAAGTAAAATTTTCAATTCACATCATTAGTTGAATAAGATAGCATATAGCCATACATATAAAAACTCTGAAAGTAAAATAAATAGATGTTTTAAAAGTTCTTACAAAATTTGTTTCCAAGACACATTTGGTCATCTGACCTAAAAACTCAAAGTGCATGCAAAAACATCCTAAGTAGACCTAGTGATGCTCATGATAATAGGTCACAACCTAAGCTATCATGCAAAAGAGCCGCATCCAATGGCCTGGAACACCAATAATGTGGTGTTGCAAACTTATGGGTAACTCCTCGATCCGAACATTTGGAATACCAAAGGTTAATCCCTCCACATGATCCTGCAACTTTGCCAAGGTCTCGCCCAAATCCAAATCTTGGAGGACTGCTCTCCCAATGTTTCTCCTCGCTGGCCCACTTGCCTGTTGTTGGTCCCTCATAGGTCAAACAATACCCACATTTTCATGCATGAGAACAATTTTAGTTTAGTCTTGGAACATCAAATCACAAAAACATGTAGAAACTGGAAAATTAAAAAACATTTTGGTCAAAAATGTACCTATAGCACCCCATTGAGAGCCCATTGGTAAAATCAAATATGGATCTCCACAAAAATCCATCCCAGAGTATGGATGATCCTCAATGACAATGTGTTGTCGATCAAGCCAACTGAAGAATGCAGTGGAAAAAATTATTATGGATTGACCCAGAGTATGGATGATCCTCAATGACAATGTGTTGTTGATCAAGCCAACTGAAGAATGCAGTGGAAAAAATTATTATGGACTGACCCACATGTCTAGCCATCAATTCGACCCACCTTTACATCTATGGATCTCTAGGACCAACTATACCTAGCGTTACATGTTGTGGTTTCATCAATAGAATTCTTTCTAAGGAAAAAGTGATTAAGATTGAATCATAGGTAAAATTCTTCATCTTACCACTTTTTACCTTGGTTAGTTGTTCTTTCAGTGAAGAAAGCATGGCCTCACACCAGTTGAATATTTTTGGCTCAAGACACTCTAGTACATACTGCATATAAGATCTATTTTCTAGATAAAGTGTCACACTGCCAGCCAATTTTGCGATAGTGAAAAGGATAGTTCTCAAAGGAAAATCACTTACATCCCTAATGTTTATTTTCCCATCCTTGCTAGGCTGTGTACTTGGCTAACAAAACTTTTGAATATAATCTTTCATCGATTCACCTCCATGGGCAAATCTTGAAAGTGAGATGGGGGCACGTCGCTTCGATAGTCTGGTAAGAAAGTAAACATCATCAATCACAATAGGGACCATTGTGTCCCCTATGTGAAAAACCTGATCTATCGAATCCCATGAATGAACAAGGAACTGAAATAGTTCTATTTGTTGCCTCATTCTAGACAACTTGAAGTATTTGAGTAACCCAAAGTTTTTGAGGGCTTCAACTGTACCTGGATTATTTAGGGAAATCACATCTTGTTCTTCATGCTCTCTTTCTCGCCAAGTAATAGTCATTATGATCTGATGAAAGGCTGCAATCAAACCATAAGCTTAATTAGGATCCTTTCCATGCAAAAAATAGGACAAATTTTGGAGCAAATAGGTGAAACAAATTTGGGAAACTCACCCAGTACAACCCTGGTAAGGAGACAGTGCACTACAAAGCAAGCAACCTTCTATTTGGGTGCTCTTCAGCACAATTTTCAACATGAAAGCCTGCGCTGATCCCAGTGTGAAAAAATCAAACCCTAGAGGCCCCAAAAAAACCCTAAAACTTGCATGAAATAGTAAAAGAATGACATAAAAATAAAGAGGAGTGGTAGATCTCCTACCTGGTCTAGATGGCTCGAGAAAACATCCACAAAATCTCTCGCAATTAGCTATTGAAGTTCGAGATAGAAAACTAGCCCAGAGCACAAAACTGAATGGTAAAAATGACATGGTAAAAGGTTGTTTTATGTTTATTTCATGTTCATTAATCGAATAAACTTTAGTATTTGCCTATTTTTACTCATGAAACAGGTATGTTTAACTCATTTGGTGGTGTTTTGAGTAGGTTTTACAACTGACTTATAGAATTTGACGTGCTCGATTGTAAATTGCATCTTTGACCATAGAGCATACTTTTATCTCGTTTTCGATCTCTGTTAAACATCGAAAAAGGAATCCCCTTGGAGTCCTCTTTAAGCTCTTTTCAGACTCTCTAAATATGAAAAGATTGCCAAGCGCCTGTCCTTTTCAGCTCATTAAAAAATTGGAAATGCCATCTACTCAGTATAAGTTTAACCCTTTTCAGTCCGAGATAGATTATTTACGAAAAAGGAATACATTGACTGAACATGGTCAATAGGTTCCCTCTTGTATTGTTTTATTCTTTTTCGGGCTTGAGAGGCAAATCTACTAATAATAACTTGTGGATTTTTCTTTTCATCCCTTTTCAAACTATCTAAACATGAAAAGGACCGAGTTATCTTTGTCGTTAAACTCGTTAAAACATCAAATAGCGACAAACTTGTCGATCACGACAAGAACGAGTTTCACCTTCATTAGAATCGTTAAAACATCACATAGTGATGGATTCACCTGAAGGGTGGAGTTATACAACAAGCATATGTTATCCTCCTCAAGTTTGATAAAAAATGTGTTGAAAATAGCAACAAGAAATGCTAAAAATAACACTGCTATAAATAGTAGTTTGGGTATTACTATTGGACATAGCAACAAGGAATGAAAAATGGAAGTGCTAAAAATATCATTGCTATAAATAGCATTTTGGGTTAGATTCCAATTTTAGTTAGTCCCTGAACTAAAATTGAGAAGTAAAATTCGAATTTGATCTTATCCGCTATTTGTAAAATAATTAATTAATTCATCTTGAGTTAATTAGTTGTAGAAAATCAAACATGAAGTCTATGTGGGTACATGCAACAGTTTCTCCATTGATTGAGAAATTTATCCATCAGTTAAAGAGATAAGGATGAGTTGTAATTAGTTGGCTCAGTTAGCATAGTCAAGTCCAATTATATTAATTCAAATAGTTTGTTGAATTATTTGTGAGTTCAGTTAGTTAATGCTTGCATGCATGCAACTGTTGCACTTCAAATAACTGAATATTCTCTCATAAATAGTTCATGCATGTCAGTTCAGTCAGAGACCCAGTTGAGATCAAAGGAGGGACAGTGTACTATTAGTTGGATGAATTTTTCCTATAAATGAAACTCATCCATGCTGAAGGATATATCTCCTTCAGGTTTGTGTTGCTATTTCTGAGCCAAGTGAGTAGTGTGAGGTGGGAACTCACCTGTGTGGAAGCACTGGACCCCAAGAAAAATTACAGAAGGAAATAGGAGGCTTGGAGGGCAGAGGAGAAGGTTGTGAGAGCCTTTGACTGTTTATGAGCAGTATTGTTTGATTGCAGAGAGAGCAGGATAGCTTGAGAGCTGATTCTTTTTGTAACTTGAACAAGATTTCCACTTGTATGATAATTCAGAGTTGGGGTTTTAGGCTGAGGCTTTCCTCGGGTTATTTATTCTATGTTATGTGTGATTGATTTCTCATTCTCAATTATATGTGTTCTCTTGATCTTGCTCAATTCGATTAAGCTTCCGCAAAGTGTTGTAGAAGTAGATATTGTATTGTGTTTTAGTATATTGCATAATCTGTTGATCTACAGTGGGAATTTCTACAAAATAAAGAAGTACTGATCAAAAATGACTGGGGAAAATGGAAAAAGGGGTGAACCACTTTTGGTAGCAGGTTGCTCTTTAACATGACACTTTCACTTCATCATGGTGACTATTTGGGTTGGGTTATTAGCTTGATGGTTATCATAATGTTGGTCTACCATACCATCCATCACCTTGTTTTGGGTCAATGCTACCAATTCATTTCAGTGTCGCCGACATGTTCAAGAGAAGTCAATCGGC
The DNA here is from genome assembly GCA_000404065.3 of Pinus taeda. Lineage (NCBI taxonomy): Eukaryota > Viridiplantae > Streptophyta > Pinopsida > Pinales > Pinaceae > Pinus > Pinus taeda. The sequence goes on along the minus strand of APFE030079588.1, from coordinate 125,880 downwards.
TAAAATTCATCCTTTGCATTACCATAAACCTTCATTTTCATGACCATCATTCCTGAACCTTGTGTTGTCAGTCAAATTCCATCTCCAAAATAATTACACTTGTTTCATGTCATTGATGTGGGATACATCAAGGAATTCCTACGATGAGTCACTTCTTGTCAACATCAGCTCATTATCCAAGAAGTTGACTTAGAAACACCCTTCTAATACCTTGAGGCTTTCATACATCAATGACAGGTTTCTCACTTCCAACGATAGGTTGACATCAATGGCCTTCGACCGAAAGACTTTGTTTGGTATTTGACATCAAATCATCCATTCACACCATGCATAATGTAATATAGTACCTTGAGGATCATTATCATTATCGGTGATTTCTCTCATGTCTGTTAACAACTCACATGATTGGTTGGTAATTAGATGGTGTCTTCCCATGTTCGACTTCAGATCACATATTCACATGGTTAGACTCATACTTGAGCGAACAATTGAATGAGATATAAGATCTCGAATCTAGTTTCATTCATCCGAGTTGTGATTTCAGGAAATGTACCAAATCATCCGTACAATGGCTTTACATTGATGGTCATTCCAATCATGGGTCTATATATGTAGATGACTGTTTATGTACTTGTAATGAAAGTTTATTTGTTGAGCATGGGTATGCCTTCCCTCAACGATTCATGATATATATATATATATATATATATATATAATATATATATATATAATATATATATATATATTATATATATATATATCATGATATTGTATTGTAATCGATGCAGGTCATCAACCACTTCGAAACCTCCTCATCACATCGTAAAGCATTTCACTCAACATTACATTTTCGACTTCATGCTTTAGGGGGAAACTCTTACAGATCCATTTTGGCACATCACTTCCATCACCCATATTAGTGTTTTAGGGCTCATCAAACCCTAATTTCAGTTACTGCATGCCCTAAACAAGTCAACCTTTTGAATGCCTCCTTCCCAAATAGTTTCATGGCCTGAAGACATCCTAAAATAACCTCTAGGGGGACCAGCGCAATTAGACCCATGCAAGGGTGCACTACAGAGAAATTGAGTCCATGCCAGGGTGCTCTACAAAGTAATTATGCCCTCTTTGACCTGCGTTGCGCAAGTTTGAGCGAAATTTACATAGGGTTTGGGGAATATTCTTATCTTCTGGAGCCTTCTAGATGATTCCCACACTTATCATCTCCTATGAGCTCGAAAATGGATGAGGAATGAGTTAAAATACATCCTATCCTCTCATCCCTTCCTCCATGGAACTACTTCTAAGTATGGAAGGCCTTTCAAACCCTCATTGATGACAAAACCTCTGCCATCTTCCTATAAATTGACCACTCATCTAAGTGATCAGGGGCTGGACTTTGATGATTGTAAGGAGATAATGTTAGTTTGAGAATTGAGACTATTGTAAGTGTCGTTATACTGCCAAATTGTCATGCTTATGATGTGATGTGGATGGAACCAGAGATGGAGGAGCGACTTCGAATTAGGCTTCATGGTTGTAATTCTTCCTTCTATTCAATAAAGTATTTGCACCTTTTTCCATATGCTTATCTTGATATGTGATGCTTATATGTGTGAATGTATCTGATTCCCTTTACTTGTAATCAATAGATCTTTTGCTTTGATCGATTCTTTTTCTTCTATTGATGTTTACAGGTACTTCTCAAGTGTGTTAAGTATGGGAAGGAGCGATAGTATCAATACAAAGGAGACAAGAGGAAAGTCAAAGTACAAGTAGGTCCTCATATTCTCTTTGTCTTATCTGTTGTCTATAGAGAAAGGTTAAAATTGCTTTAAACTGTTGTTCTAGATATATCTATTGTCTTGGGAATTAGTATTTATCCGTAGATACCAAATTCTTCATAACACTCATCGCCACTCCTATCTAGAGTATCCAACAACTTTCCATCTCTCATAGTATTAGATCTATCCAACCTGTGTCTACCAGGATACCTACTTCCATATGCCCCATTAGTTCTAACCTGATGTCCATGGTTGATCCAAAGTGGCCCTTGTCGCTGCAAGTCTGAGAAACTATGAATAAGTATAACATTAACCTCTACTTGTTTCTATTGTGCCTGTATGATCCTGTCATTTTCATCCTTACAACTCTTTACTTCTTCCTTCATGCTTATCAATGTGTCTGCCAAATCAGAAGATTTCCCCACACCACGCTACCCATCTGATTCATAGGGATATTCTATGTAGTCTACCACCTTGCTAGCCATTTGGTCTCTTTCTTGCAATGCATAATATGTTAGATAAACCAAATCTCTATAAATCAACATACATTAGCATAATTTGGGAGGATACCTTGTCTGCAAGATCAACAATCAACACAATACATGTATAGCGTAAACATAATAGCATATAGACATATAATAATTAATTGCATCAACGCATAAACATCATTCTAGCTAGGGTCTAGGCATCAATGTGAGGCCATATCAACAATGCATGCTATGACCTCATGCATGAAAACGACCATTACTCCATTGTACACATTGTCACATGCAACCATCAAGATGCATAAGCAATTCCTAATCAACTACCCATATACATAAATGCATGTAGTCGAGCATAAACGATAAATTCTTGTAATCAACCTACAAGACTGATACATGTAGTAAAAACATTCAATAATGCACTTGATATACAGGGATGTAGTCAAGCGACATATAATCAGCATGTAAGCAACATATAACCAAATGTGACTAGTAGTATGCTCATGATGATGCATTCCACAAAATCAATCATCAATTTCCTCATGACAACCTTTCTACCATCACGATCAACATCAAGTAAATGCAACAAGCACATGGAATACACGTGTAAGAGACACACATGCAACTAACATGCATGCATGACCAACGAACACTGCTCATCCAGTCTGAGGGGTGAACCATGCTCTGATACCACTCTGTAACACCCTCCCCACACATCTACCTAAGTAACCAACCAATTGAGTTAAACATGTGACGAGAGGCTACTATGATTGGACTCAACCTCCTATGTGACCTTAAGGAAGTGGAATCAACATAACACATCAATCAACCTATCCACATAAGTACCAGAACCCTCAAGAGACATGTCAGCCACTCAAACATTTTTTCCTTGGATCCCACTGATGTTTTGAATATATGAAGCCTCAGTCGCTATCATGCTATAAGCATGAAAACGTCCAAATACCCAAAGTTTCTCTCACAAGCTTGCTTGCCAGTGTCTAGAGACCCAATTTGCTAGTGTCATGCCATCAACCTCGAGATTTGAGCCACTTTTTCAAACCGAGAAACCAAGTCACTACACATAATGGAATGAAAACTTAGGAGTAGTAAAAGAATATGGAAACAATGTTGCAAAAGAAATAAGTTAAAGAATACCTTAATTATACCCCTACAAGCCATGACAACGATTTTGTCAAACATGCCCCAAGCATATAATATATAGGTGTAACCAACAAAATCAAACATAGTGATCTTGTACTTATATGAGAATCGCTAATAACCATTGTTCCCTCATGTCATTTGTTGCATTACCATCTATTAGGCCATAGATACATTATCCATTCATTTACAAGTAAAAACATGATGATAGCCATACATATATGTTGTCATAAAACACACATATAACCACATAATAACAAGAAAAATACTCATGAAAGTACAGCCATATAAACCACATAAAATCCATCAAAATGCTCATAGAAATACAAGGAGAAATAACCTTTCATTAATGATGGAAAATCCAAACTCGGAATGGGACTTCCACGTTCCACCCGAGCATAGAATGGCTAAGCCAAATATCTCTTCAACCATTCACTCCCATGCCATATTCCAAGCATGAATGTGGGACTCAAACCAAAAGATCCAACTAGGGCGTACCGAGGCTAAACCAACTCACCCTCATCAATAGAAACCAGGCTTTATCGTTATCCATCCAAAATCACTAGGCCAACATGAACACATCATAACAGGATTTATCATGATCTCCACCAGATAACTAGGCTAAACAAGCATGAATGCCATCGAATTTCTCCACCTACATAGTGAGGAATTTTCCTATCTCCTAGTCTCTCAGGCTTTACCACAATCCAAACTGGGATCACTAGTCCCTAAACTGAGATCCACTCTCTGGGCTTTACCGCATATCCCAAACTCAAGATTACTAGGCCCAACGAAGAGAAAACCACCTATTGGCTTTAGCGTATATCCTTCCATTCACTGACAAGGATTCTTAGGCCCACCGAGGCAACACAATCCTAACTTTACCGTAACCCATATTCTAGCTCAGGGGTCACTAAGCTAGTGGCTTTACCATGGTCCATAGTCTGGTTCAGGGACCACTAGGCCATGTTCTTTATCATTCAAAGATCCACCACACTTAGCTTCGAATCCATCTGGAAATCTATCTCAACCAAAACATGAGAACCCCATTACACCATGGCTATCTAGAAATGGCAAGATTAGGCTGAAAACATTATTACACCTGGAAAAACCCATGCCATGATAGAAAAGAGTCACATGCAATACCATGCATGTGAAATATAGCAAGGAAAATACACATTGCAAATCGATACCTGCAATGGATCCTGCTATAGCTACTTGATCTGACCTTTCCCTGCTTGATCCTTACTTCCTCTTGCCTTCTTTGCTTTTCTTGCTCTAATGCCAAAAATGCTCCAAGAAAAATCTAAGTGTCCAAGAGTGAGAGAGAGAGAAAGAATAATGAGAGAGCTCCAAAAATAAACTAACAAAAGGTTATCGACTGATCCTCAGAAGCCTTTTTATGAATGAGGCCTATATTTTCTTCATTTTCCATTATTTTCCTTCAATTTCTTCCTCACATGAAACCTATGACCTTTCACCTCTCTTTTCTCTTAATTTCCATTATTTGTAGAAATTTCTCTATAGATCAGCGAGCTCTGATACCATGCAAAAATTATGCAAATTCTCTACAAATCTACCTCTAAGACCATGTAGATAATTTGACTGTAGATTAACCTGATAATGCAATAGACCAAAGCAAAATACTATAATCTACTTCTACTATCAATTTTTGGAAGCTTAATGATGGAGCAAGATCGAGTTGAACACATATAACTAGAAGAAGAAGAATCAATGCACATGAAACAAAAAAAAATACTTAGGGGAAAGCCTCAGCTAAAAACCCCACTATCTGTATTATCATACAAGGTGGACATACGTTAGAATTATACAAAGCTTAGCTCTCACAGCTAGCCAGCTCTCAGTAAATCCTCCTGGATGCTCATAGGTAATCAAAGCTTCTCACAAGCCTTCTCTCCTGCCCTCCAAGCTCTTATTTCCTTACGCAATTCCTTTGGGATGATCTCCTTCACTGATCTGAAATGGATACTAAATCAAGAATAAAAGGTATTACAGACTCATGTGTAGGGATTCTTACATTATTTAGTGTAACAGATCGAAGATATTGCAAATAATACAAACATTTAACAATTGGAAAACATAAAAATGCATACATCAACACAACAATAATCAAGGAGTTCACCAGACTTCCTGGCTACGTCTCCTGGTCTAGCTTTCAGTGTTGACCTCTATATTATGTCTTCAAGAATAGAGTTTGTAGGTGTGAGCTCAATCAGAGCCATAACACAACAATAGTGATATTACACAGGGATTTCACCTGAAAACCTTGAGTCTAGAGAGTGCACAGACTCTCCCTCTTAGTGCCATTGATCAACTGTTCGTAGTTGTGAGTTTTATTTGACTCTCTATCTCTCCTCTGTCCCTGAACTCTTTCTTATCTCTATTCTATTATTGGATGGCTTTTAAGCCTATTGGCCTTGTCTGTTTGGCTTCCCTCTTCGGGCTCTCTTTCTTCCTCTTCTATCCGTTCACCTTCCTTTCTGCATTGGACACGTCTTGTTAAGACAAAAATACTTAAGGCATAAGAATTCCTTTGTATTTTGATTTTATAATGGAAATACACCAAAACAGTGAAAAACCTGGCAAAATGCCGCATATCGGGTTCCAAAATTTATAGTGCTACATCTATAATCCTCTCGGGTCCGTGTTTTATCGTTGTTGCAAGCCGACCATTGATCTGCCTTCAATCTGACTGTTCGCATCCAACCAGCTCATGCCTTCTTCACTGTTCGATCCATGATCACTAATCCAATGGATATTGGCCATTTTAGGTGGCCTATTTGCACGGAGATTACCTGCCCAAAAAAGTGGTTTTATCTCTCCTGTAGCATGCTATGTGTTGGCCAGTGTACGGAATTAGGTGGAGCCTCTCCAATACCACTTACCACCTGAAGCCCACCCGAAATACCGCTTACCACGAAACTCAATCCTTCGCTGCTTTATTTCATAACTCTTTCGAGTCCACGGTTGGACCCTTCCCCTTTGGAATTTGCGATGCGATACTGTGATCTCCACCATTGATCTTTTTCGCCCATCCGATGGCTATGATGTAAGCACTTGTCACGAGTCTTTAAGTTATGGGTTCTGATTCTTCTCCCTTGGTTCATTGTGATGCAATAAAGTGGCCATCGCATATTGCTTAAGCCTGCCATCATGTGTTAAGTCCTCCCTTTGGTTCCATGCGATGCAATAATGGTAGTTGATCTGGACTGTTGATCTGCGCGCTTGATCAACGGTTCACATTGTTTCGCTTGTATCACTATCTCATTTTTCTTAAGGCTGAGGCCCGTTAACACTAATTGGCTCTCTCCAATGCAATATCAAAGATTTATTGCTGCAATTTAACCCTAATGCCATTTTTTGTGGTTTTAACATATTTCAAGACTTTTAAAAGGGTTGTTTAAGATCCATTTTGGATCACGCCTTCCCACTGAAAATCTTTTGGACCACCAAAAGTTGGTTTTAGGCATCAATCAAGTGACGATACAATTCCTTCACTTGTCCAATATCTATCCATCTTGCTTTGTTTGGATTTTAACCTTTGAGCCCTACTCTTAGGTACTTAATATCCCATTGATGTGCAGTTCTTACCTTCCTATCCAGAACTGTGTCCTCTTGTAACTCATTGATATATTCAGGCAACAAATCCTTAATAGAAGGAAACTGACTCTGCTCTTCAGGATCCTCAATTAATGAAGGTTCATACAATCTCAAGTTTTCTGCATTAACGACTGAATAGATCTGCATATAAGCTGGTAAATCAAGGCGAAAAGCATTTTCACCAATTTTATCAAGTATCTTGAAAGGTCCATACCTTATTGGTTTTAGCTTCTTACCTTAGCCCTACATTCTATCTTCGCTGATGTACAGCCAGACTTGATCACCAACTTGAAAACTATGCTCAACTCGATGCTTGTCATGTCTTACCTTGTACTTGGCTTGACTTCCTTCCAATTGTTCCTATACTGCCTAGTGAATTTCCTGGATTTGTTCAATGAACTTGATTGCTTTGTCCACATCATTGTGTCCATCAACTGCTATGTCTTTACCAAAGACAAAATCCAAGGGAGACTTTGGTATAAAACCAAAACAAGTCTCAAAAGGAGATCTCTGAGTAGAAGAGTGCTTGGCACAATTGTAAGCATGCTACACATAACACAAATGCTCATCACAAAGCTTGGGATGCTTGCTGCAATAGATTTTGAGCAACTGGATCACTGTCCTATTGACCATTTTTGTTTGACCATTTGTTTGTGGATGAAATGTTGTGCTCTTCTTCAACCTTATGTCCATCAACTCCCATAAACTTGACGAAAACTTCCCAGCAAATGGATAATCTTGATCAGATACAATAGAAGTGGGTAACTGAAAATGAACCCATACATTCTAAAAGAACAACTTTGCTATTTGTTCAATTGTAACCTGCTTGTTACATGGTATCAAAATACACATTTTACTGAACCTATCCACAACAACATACAAATAATCGTGACCTTTCCTAGATTTTGGCAGTCCCCCAACAAAATCCATGGAAACACTTTCCCAAGGATGAGAAGGAATTGGAAGTGGAGTGTACAAGCCTAATTTCCTATTATTGGGCTTTCTTGTAGCACACATAGTGCACCCTTTGATATATGTAGAAACTGTTTCATGCATTCTTGGCCAATAACAGAACCTTTGCAATTGTGCAACTGATTTACTTACACAAAAATGACCTAATATGAGAGAGTATGTGCTTCTCGGATTATGTTAACTCTTTCAGTTTGTGGAATGCATAACTTTCCCAAATGATATAATTGTTGGTCCTTTACATAATAATCCAATTCTTCTACTTGCTTGCCATGACTTAAATTTTCATATACATATTTAAAATCTACATCTTGAGAATATTGTTCAATGTAACTTTCATGCGTTAATGAGTTATGCTTAAGTATAGTAGATGCATTTATGACTGGTTTTGATAACATGTCTGCAACCTTATTGTGTATGCCCTTCTTATATCTGATTACAAGATGAAATTCCTATAGAAAACCCATCCACCTATAATGTCTTGATTGTTGCAATTTAGTTTGTGAGTGCAAATATTGAAGTTGTTGATGATTTGTATGTATGATTGTTTCTTTACCCATTAGGTAATGTTTCCACTTTTTCACACTTTGTACTACTCCATACAATTCTTTATCATATGTGGGATAATTAACTACTACAGAAGAAACTGTCTTAGAATGATAGCATATGGGTTTTCTGTGTTGCATCAACACTGCTCCCATGGCATAGTCATTGGCATCTGTCTCAATCTCAAATTGTTATGCTCTTAACCTGCAAGACGATACCAAAATACCAAATATGTGAAGAAATATACCCAGAACATAAAACAGTGAGAAACATAAGCAAGTATTTTATTATTCAGAAAGCAATGTTCACTTGCCTCTTCTAGGGGGCAACCTCCCATAGAGCCGAGCTCGATTACAAAATAAGACACAATGCTCCTCGCAGGGAGTCTCTATCCTTTATATATGATTCATACATGCAATACCATGGAGCAATACCATGGTTCTTATTAATACCATCTATCTAATACCATGGCCCATTTGCAACTCACTGTGGTCCCGTCATTAAATGTGGGTTAACCACTTACAATTATTAATATGGGCTTTGTTGACTCTTTACTTAACTATAACTATGACTCGATCCTACTACATAAATAAGGGGGTTAGGGTGGGACCCTAACATGCCCTCCCCCATAAGAATAGCCTTGTCCTCAAGGCTGAAGCTGCGAAAAATGCTGAAGAATACTGGCTGGTTCCCAGGTTGCATCTTCCAGAGACATGTCTTTCCACTTGACGAGGATTTCCTTGATCATGTAGCCACGTAGGTGCCATTCTCATGTGTCCAGGACCTGTTCAGGTTGGAGCCAGATTGACCCTTCTTCATCCAATGCAGGTAGACTGGTTTGAATTCTGTAATTGTTCCCGATCACTTTCTTGAGGCATGAGACATGGAAAACTGGATGGATTTTTGCAGTGGGTGGCAAAGCTAGCTTGTAGGCCACTTCTCCAATGTGCTGAAGTACTTGATACGATCCGTAGAATTTTAGAGATAGTTTCTGACACCCCTTGTCTTTGAGTGATGTTTGCTTATATGGTTGCAGCCTCAAAAATACTTGATCTCCTTCCTAAAATTGGCATTATGAGTGATGTTGATCTACCTGTTGCTTCATGCGGTTTTGAGCTTGATGAAGATTCTCTCTAATATGGGCTAGCATGGTTGTGCAGTTCTGTAGGAGTTGATCCACTGGTTGTACCTTTGAGCACCCCTTGATATAAGAAGTAGGGGAAGGAGGGAGTTGACCATAAACTGCTTCATATGGAGTCAGTTTTGGTGGTGGCATGATAGTTGGTGTTATACCACCATTCAGCTAGAGGTAACCATTGTACCTAGAGATGTTGCTTTTCTAAAGTGAAACACCTAAGGTAGGTTTCTAGACATTTGTTGACTGCTTCAGTTTGACCATCAGTTTGTGGATGATGGGAAGTATTGAGCTTTAGTTGGGTACCTTGTAGCCTGAAGAGTTCCTGCCAAAAATTACTGGTGAATATTGGGTCACGATCAGACACAATGGAAGTGGGCATGGCATGCAATTTGAAGATCTGATCCATGAAAGATTGAGTGACCAAAGTTGGTGTAAAAGCGTGGGATAGGGTGCAAAAATGAGCATACTTAGAAAGTCTGTCCACCACCACCATGATGACTGACTTGTTTCCTGACTTTGGAAGACCTGTAATGAAATCCATAGAAACCTCTGTCCATATTGATGTCAGGATGGTCAATGGTTGTAATGTGCCTGGTGCCTTGATAGCCTCTCCTTTGTGGCACTGACAGACGTCGCATTCCGCTACAAAAGTAAGAATGTCCTTCTTCATTCCTATCCAAAAAAATGATCTTCGAGTGCGAGCATACGTCTTCTAAAAGCCTGAATGTCCTGCAGTGGGGGATGAGTGCAACTTCACCAAAATGCAGCTTTTGAGGGTGGACGGTTGGGATAGTACGACTCTGTCCTTGTAGCACAGAATCTCATCCTACCACGAGTAGCCCTTGGTGGAATTTGGATCTACCTACAATTGAGTAATGAGTTGGGAGAGCCAGGGATGTGAAAACCATTCCCTGTGAGCCTCTTCAATCCATTCTGGAATGGGAAGGGAAATTGCGAGCAGGGTACTTTCATCCTCAAATTGGTGAGATAATGCATCTGCTACAATATTTTCATGCCCTTTCTTGTAAATTATCTGATAATCATATCCCAACATTTTGGCAAGCCATTTATTTTGTTGTGGTGAGGATAGGCATTGCTCCAAAAAATATTTAAGACTTTGATGGTCTGTGCGGATTTGGAAGCATCGCCCCAACAAGTAAGGTCGCCAGGTATCTACTGCATGTAAGATGGCCATCATCTCCTTCTCATAGGTATATTGTCCCAGATTCTTCCCACTTAGTTGTTGGCTTGTGAAGGCCAAGGGTTGAGCTTCCTATATTAAGACTGCCCCAATACTTGTACCTGAAGCATCACATTCAATGACAAAAGATTTGGTGAAGTCAAGTAGTGCTAAGACTGGAGTGGAACACATGGCATTTTTTAGAGCTATAAAGGCCTGTTGTGCTTCATCATTCTAGAGGAATGAGTTTTTCTTGAGGAGCTGAGTGAGGGGCCTCACAATGTGACCATAGTTGCGGACAAATTTGCGATAGTAGCCCGTGAGACCCAAAAATCCTCTCAGGCTCTTCAAGGTCTTAGGTTGAGGCCAATCCCGCATTGCCTTGATCTTTCTGGGGTCCACCCTGACACCTTCACGCCCCACAATGTGGCCCAAATACTCAACTTCTTCCATGACAAAAGAATACTTGGACATCTTAACAAATAATTTATGCTCACGGAGCAGGTGCAAGAGCTGATCTACATGCTAAAGATGTGTGGCCCAAGTGCGACTGTAGATGAGGATGTCATCGAAGAAAACAAGGACAAATTTTCTGAGATATGGTTTGAGCAGGTGGTTCATAAGGCTCTGAAAAGTAGATGGGGCATTAAAAAGACTGAATGGCATGACTAGAAACTCTTAATGGCCTTCATGAGTTCGGAAAGAAGTCTTTTGAATGTCGACTTCTTTCATGCGAATTTGGTGGTAGCCTGAACGAAGATCAAGCTTAGTGAAGAATTGAGCCCCATTTAGTTCATCCAGCAAATCATCAACAACCGGGATGGGAAATTTATCTTTGACTATCAACTTATTGAGGGCCCTGAAGTCTGGACACATATGCCATTCCCCATCTTTCTTGAGCACCATGACCACTAGTGATGAATAAGGACTAATGCTGGGATGAATGACGACTGCTTCCAAAAGTTCCTTGATTATTTTTTCTATTTCATTCTTTTGGGCGAATGGATATCTATATGGGCGCACATTTGGTGGTTGGGCCCCTGGGACCAAAGTGATGCTATGATCATGTTCCCCTCTCAAGGGTGGAAGCTCATGAGGCTTCTTAAAGATTGGCAGATGGTTATTTAAGATCTGTTGCATCTCAGGATGAATCAGAAGAGAATTGGGTTCGACGGCCTGTATGACATTAAGTTGAGATATAACTCCATGATGGCCCTTTTTAACAATTTTTCCATCCTATGTGAGCTGATGATAGAGGGAGCTCCCGCCTAGAGTACGTGGAGGGTATGTGTGTGGTTGTTTTGCTTAAAGCTCATATATAACTCCTGGAAATCCATTGTGATTGGGCCCAGTGTGCGAAGCCATTCAACACCAAGGACAATTTCGCACCCTCCCATGTGGATGGAAAACATGTGGGTCTTTAACTGATAATCCCCCATTTGAAGTTTGAAATTTTCACAGCGTCCGTCACATTTCATTGTTCCCCCATCCACAATTTGGAGTTGGAAGTTAGAAACTGCACATACAAAACAATGCACTGCTTCCACAACTCTTTGATGGATAAAATTATGTGTACTTCCACTATCAATCAAGACTACCACTGGGCGATGCTTAATAAAACCTCTGACTTTGAGAGTTTGAGGCGAAGAAATCCCTGCCAAAGCATGCAGCGAAATAACTCTTTCTTCAGGGACATGGTCCTTCTGGTTGTCCTCTTCTTCCTCCTCTAGTTCCTTAAGTGGTGGGGCTTCCTCTGATGAGCGGTGATCAGTAGCATCAATTTGAAAGAATTTGGGCTCCTTGCATTTATGATTGGGGGAGTATTTTTCATCACAGTAGTAACATAATCCCTACTTTCTTCTTTCTTCCATTTCTACAGGTGACACCTTTTGAACCTTAAGTGTTTGGGTAGTGTTGTGAGCCTGTGGGGGGCGACCCTTGGAGGTGAAATTTGGGTGATTGGACTGGGCCGCTAATGCATGTTCAACTTCACGAGCCACCTTGCAAGCCTCCAACCAGGTGGGAGGGTGGTGCAGTCGGACGTGAGCTTGTATGGCCTCTTTAAGACCACTGATAAAACATTCCATGTAGAACTCATCTTGTAGACCTAAAGTGTGGAAAGCTAAGGCTTCAAAGGCTGTAATATATTCATCCACTGTGCCAGTCTATTAGAGCTTAGTGAGACAACCCAAAAAAGCAAAGTCATGGTCAAAGTGATCCATAAGAGCTTTTTTGAATGTGTCCCAAGTCAAGGGCCTTCCATTGCAACGTTGATGCCATTGCCACCATTGCCATCTTTCATTGTCTAAGTACATGCTCCCCACGATAAGCTGAGTGGCATTATCCAAGATGTAATTTAGATTGAAATATTGCTCCATTTGTGCTATCCATGCTGCCGGGTGAGGGCCATCAAATTTATGCATATCTAGCTTGGGTGGTCACGGACGAGATTGTTAGTGGGTGCTTGAGAGGTGAAGAGAGTGGCTAGACTCACCCTTACTGTGTTCATTGCCAATATATGCCTCCTCGTGGGCTTCCGCCTTGCCCGTAGAGAGTGTTGTATTTATTTTCTCTAGCTGGTCTTGGATGTCTTTCAAGGATTGTTCAAGTTTTTCGATCTTCTCATTAGCCATAGCTTGAGCTCTAGTTTATACCATGCACTGATCCGATGTACTTGAAATTTGGGACAGCCGAATTTTTTTTGGCACTAACAACTGAATGGTACCACCTTGCTCAGCTCATCATCCTGATTCTTATGGGCTAAGTCACCAATAAGCACCCCAGGGGTCTCATACTTTTTTTTTTTGAAAACTCCTAACGGAGTTTTACTCCTTGCTTAGGAATACTGTAGTCGCCGAATCTCCAAAATGTCAATGCTGCCAAAAGTCCTGCGAAAATCACACCCAAGTATAGGAACCCATACAACTACTCAGATCTGGATGGTGGATTTGATGGATCTGAATGGATGATTGGAGAGATCTGAACGGCGGAACAACTTGCTGCTACTGATCTGATGGATATAATAGATCTGAATGGATGTTCTGATAAATCTGAACGACAGGATTGATTGCAGCTGCTACTGTAAAACCCCCACTTGTGAGATCTAATCTGGTAGATATTATGTGTGATCCAAAGATAGAGAAGGGAACTATGGTCTCGAGGAGTGTCAAGTGCTACAGATCGCAATATACATAAGGGTCTGACAATAGTACTCTTCTTAATGTTTCAGGGCACTAACTAAGGAGGATCAACCGTACCCTTAGTCGTATAACCCGACTACCCTATCGTACAGGCGAGTAATCTCTCTGAGTGCTATTCTCGATGTAATGTAGCAGCAAGATGGCCAACGATTTATCTATGGCGAGGTTTCAAAGGATCTAGGGGGCTTCTGATATACCTAGAGGCTACTTGGAAGACAGTCCATGCACGGTTCTGTCTAATGCGCTACTACTCGAAGGGGTACCCACAGGGGTTACAAGGGAGTCCAACAAGCATGACCACCTCTTGTATTTCTTGCGTGCATGCCTCCCCAAATCCACAAGTTTATGCGCTCAATGATAGATCCCGCTGGTTTAAAGATGTCGGAACACGTCTCTAGCCAAAAAAAATATTTCTAAAAAATGGAGATCCCACCAGCCCTGGAAAGTGCTCTGGTACCACTTGTTATGCTCTTAACCTTCAAGACGATACCAGAATACCAAATATGCGAAGAAATATACCTAGAACATAGAATAGTGAGAAACATTAGCAAGTATTTTATTATTCAGAAAGCAATGTTCAGTTGCCTCTTCAAGAGGGCAACCTCCAATAGAGCCGAGCTCAATTACAAAATAAGACACGATGCTCCTCGCAAGGATTCTCTATCCTTTATATATGATTCATACATGCAATACCATGGAGCAATACCATGGTTCTTATTAATACCATCCATCTAATACCATGGCCCATTTGCAACTAACTGTGGTCCCGTCATTAAATGTGGGTTAACCACTTACAATTATTAATATGGCCTTTATTGACTCTTTACTTAACTATAACTATGACTCAATCCTACTACATAAATAAGGGGGTAAGGGTGGGACCCTAACACAAATGGATGTTGAAGATTTGGCAGTGCTAATACTGGTGTTGTACTGATTTTTTCTTTTAAGGTGTCGAAGGCTTTTTGTTGTTTGCCTCCCCACTTAAACACTTGTTTCAATGCTATTAAAGCATGTAATGGAGCTAAAACCAATGAGAAGTTAGAAATAAACTTTCTCCAGTATTGTGTTGCCCCTAGGAAACTCCTAACCTCTATAGCAGATTTGGGTTTAGGCCAGTTCACAGTGACTTCAACCTTAGAGGGATCTATCTTCAATTCACCACCCCCTACAATATAACCCAAATAATTTAAATATCTTATGCAAAATTCACATTTTGACAGTTTTACATAGATATTTTCTCTTTTTAAAACATCTAAAGTCTACTTTACATGCTTTACATGGTCTTCCCATGTCTTACCAAAAACAAGATTGTCATCTAAATAAACAATTACAAATAATCAATAAATGGTCTAAGTACATCATTCATGACTCTCATAAATGTATCAGGAGAATTAGTTAAGCCAAAAGGCATAACCAACCATTTATACAGTCCTTACTTTGTCTTGAAAGCAGTCTTCCATGCACCTTGTTTTGCAACTCTAACTTGATGATAGCCACTTCACAACTCTATCTTAGAAAAGTAAACTGCTTCTTTCAATTGATCTAATAAATCATCAATACAAGGAAGAGGATAACGATTCTTGATCGTTATTTTATTTAATGCTCTATAACCAATGCACATTCTCCACGAACCATATTTCTTTCTCACCAGCACGATTGGAGATCCTCATGGTGATGTGCTTGGTCGTATAAACCCTCTATCGAGCAATTACTGTACTTGCTTCTTTATCTCAGCATTCTCTAAAGCTAATAACCTGTACATTCCAATGTTAGGTAATGGAGCATCTTGTTGCAAATACATATCATGTACTATTTCTCACTTGGGTGGAAGACCTTTAGGTTCTTGAAATAGAACATCAAACTCAGAAACAACTTTAAGTAAATCATCTTTCTATTTAGAATCATAGCCTTCAAATGCATTGGATTTTTCAGGATCCTTTGCCTTTACAATCATTAGTAAAAATTGCTTACTTGAATTCACAATTCTTTTCATCTGTCCTGAATTTATGAGAGAATAATTACCTTTGCATTTATGAGCTCTTACAATATATTCTATTCCATCTTTAGTGAGTTGATACTTATTCTTAGCTCTATAGAAAATAGTTTTTCTATCATACAAGTATGGACTTCCCAAAACAATACCACATATATCCAATGGAACTATATCTAACTCAACCTCATCTACAAATGTTGATCCAATAGCAAACCTAAGTTTACATTGTCTCGTTACTTGTAGCTTTGTTTTATCACACACCCAACCTAATGGATATTGCTTCTCATGAGGTTTTGTTTGTAATCCCAACTTCTTTACAATTGTTTCAGAAATCAAATTTACTTGTGATCCACTAAGAAATAAAGTATCAATCTTATTATGCTTGGAAATCACTCTAATACAAAAAAGCTCATTTCTTTCCCTCTCATTATTTTCATTATCAACAGATTGTGTAGAATTACTTGTGGATGCTTTAGAATCTTTACCTTTAATACTTGTGGCTATAAATGTTGTTTCATCGCCTGAATATGATCCCAATTCCTACTGAATAGCAACAACATTCTTCTTATCCTTACCACTAAACTTCTTATGTTTCATTTTTGGATGCAAAAACCATCAGTGTGCCTCATCATGTCCTTGTTTCTTGCAATGAGTGCATGAAGGTTTATCCTTATTTATAGTGTTTTCTTTCCTCTCCTTCCATTTCAGGTTATTCTTTTCCTTGATCTTGCTTACAGAATATTTAGATGATCCCCCAACCTCTGGGTTTACATTCTTACCTCTAGCTTCTAGATGTGTGGCTTGAACTGATACATCATCTAAGCTAGTGGTATTAAACATGAGAATAGTATGATTTAAATAGCTATGAAGACCACCCATATACTTCAATAAAGTTGTAGGTGAATCTAATGATATGCCTAGAGTTAAAGCTCTCTTTCTGAATTCCTAATTATAACTTTGTACACTTTGACCCTTTAACTAACGAAGATTTTGCCAACTCATCATTACCTGATGCATGTAAGCTAAAGGATAGAATTTCTTTTTTATAGTAGAAACAAATTCATTTTAGGTAGAAATGATTTTCCCATGTTTTGCAGATAAGCTTTTGTCTTGCCTTCCCACCATACTAGTGCAGTTCCTCCAAGTCGAAAGCTAGCTAGCTGAATCTTCTTCCTTTTTGAATCAACATTTTGTACCTTGCAATATACATCAATTTGTCTTATCCAGTTATCTAGCTTTTTTGCGTTGAGTTCTCCATAAATTGGCAAATCAAACTTCACATCTAATTTGATTAAGGAAGTTTTCTTCTTCTTCTTAGAAGAGCTAGAAGGTGATGTTGATGAGGATGATGATGGAGGAGATGGTGGAGGAGTCATTCCTCCTTTTCCTTTTCCTTCTCAAGGGGAAACTAGAAAAGGTTCCTCTGCTCCTTTGTCTGGTTTAGGTGTTGAAGTGTTTCCACCTCGACCCTTCTTAAATTCTAGATACATTTCTTCCACCATGGTTTGGAGTGTCTTAAAATGCTCTATAAACTGAGATTCTGATCCCAATGGAGCTTCTTCTACCATTCTCCTCTAAGAATATACTCTTCCAATCTCTAGATTAGCCTAAAAAAGTTCTCCTTCTCCTAGTCTGAGCTTTAACCTAGTTAGCATTCAAAATCTAGCACAAGCTTGTCTAACCTTAACAAAACCAAATGCTCTGATACCACTTGATTCGAAATGGATACTAAATCAAGAAGAAAAGGTATTACAGACTCATGTGCAGGGATGCCTACATTATTTAGTGCAATGGATCAAAAAGATTGCGAATAATACAAACATTTAACAATTGGAAAACATAACAATTCATACATCAACACAACAAATAATCAAGGAGTTCACCAAACTTCCTGGCTACGTCTCCTGGTCCAACTTTCAGTGTCGACCTCTATATTATGTCTTCAAGAATAGAGTTTACAGGTGTGAGCTCAATCAGAGCCATAACACAACAACAGTGATATTACACAGGGATTTCACTTGAAAACCTCAAGTCTAAAGAGTGCACAGACTCTCCCTCTCAGTGCCTCTAATCAACTATTCATAGTTGTGAGTTTTTTTTTACTCTCTATCTCTCCTCTGTCTTTGAACTCTTTCTTATCTTTGTTCTGCTATTGGATGGCTTTTAAGCCTATTGGCCCTGTCTATTTGCCTTCCCTCTTCGGGCTCTCTATCTTCCTCTTCTATCTGTTTACCTTCCTTTCGGCGTTGGACACGTCTTGTTAAGACAAAAATAGTTAAGGCACAAAAATTCCTTTGTCTTTTGATTTTATAATGGAAATACACCAAAACATAGAAAAACCCGACAAAATGCCGCATATCGGATTTCAAATTTTATAGTGCCGCATCTATAATCCTCTCAGGTCCGTGTTTTATCACTGTCGCAAGCCCACCCTTGATCTGCCTTCAATTCGATGTTTCGCATCCAACCCGATCATCCAACTAGCTCGTGTCTTCTTCACTATTCAATCCATGATTGCTAATCCAATGGATGTCAGCCATTTCGGGTGGCGTACTTGCACGGTGATTACCGGCCTGAAAAAGTGGTTTTCTCTCTCCTGTGGCTTGCTATGTGTCAGACAATGTATGGAATCAGGTGGAGCCTCTCCAATACCGCTTACTGCCTGAAGCCCGCTCAAAATACCACTTACCACAGAACTCAATCCTTCGTTGTTTTATTTCATAACTCCTTCGGGTCTGCAGTTTGGTCCCTTCCCCTTTGGAATTTGTGATGCGATACTGTGATCTCCACCATTGATCTCTTTCGCCCATCCAATGGCTACAATGGAAGTGCTCGTCGCGAGTCTTTAAGTTATGGGTTCTAATTATTCTCCCTTAGTTCATTGCAATGTGATAAAGCGGCCATCGCATATCGCTTAAGCCTGCCATCATGTGTTAAGTCCTCCCTTTGGTTCCATGTGATGCGATATTGATATTTGATCTAGACCGTTGATCTGTGTGCTCGATCAACGGTTCACGTTGTTTTTCTTGTATCGCTATCACATTTTTCTTAAGGCTAAGGCTCGTTAACAATGCTTGGCTCTCTCCGATGCGATATTAATGCTTTATTGCTATGATTTAACCCCAATGCTATTTTATGTGGTTTTAACATATTTGAAGACTTTTAAAAGGGTTGTTTAAGATCCATTTTGGATCATTCACCCAGTGGAACACTGCTCTGACACACTGCTCTGACACACTGCCAGAACTGTGCAATCCTCAAGGAACCTTACCTTGATTGCATGCAAGAGTTTCCTTTATAGGAAAACACATGCAATTGATAGTACACTGTCCTTGACATTTAGCTCAACTAGGTCTTTCTCAGAATAGACATGCCTGAGTTTTTGATGAGGGAATATTCATTTATCTGGAGTACACTGGTTGTGTTAGGGTCCCACCCTAACCCCCTTATCTATGTAATGGGACCACGTCATAGTCAAGATTCAATAAAGCCCATATTAATAATTTTAAGTGGTTAATCCGCAATTAATTATGGAACCACAGTTAGTTGCAAATGGGTCGTAGTATTAGATAGATGGTATTAGTAATACGTGGTATTGGCCCGTGGTATTGCACGTATGAGTCATATATAAAGGATAGAAACTCCCTGCGAGGAGTATTGTGTCTTATTTTGTAATCGAGCTCTGCTCTAATGGAGGTTGCCCCCTCGAAGAGGCAAGTGAACATTACTCTCTGAATAATAAAATCATTGCTATTCTGTGTTCTGGGTATCTTTTCTTCGCATATTCTGTGTTCTGGGTATCTTTTCTTCGCATATTCTGTATTTGGGTATCAATTGCAGGTTAAGAGCATAACAAGTGGTATCAGAGCACTTTCCAGGGCCGGCGGGATCTCCATTTCGTAGATTTTTTTTTTTTGGCTCGAGACGTGTTCCGGCGTCTTTAAACCATGGGATCTGTCGTTGAGCGCATAAATCTGCGGA